>JASTWL010001280.1:0-45440 GCA_035220575.1 Temnothorax rugatulus
GTGGGCGGGGACGTGAGACCTTCCTTTATCGTCTCGAACGCCGACGCTTGATCTTCGCCCCACTCCCATGCCTGATTCTTTTGAGTAGTCGCGTTAACGGCTTCGAGGAGAGTAGCACATTGTGGGATGAAACGACGGTACCAAGACGCCATACCGATGAAGCGGCGCAACTGTCGAAGGTTACGCGGCGCGGGGTATTCTCTAATCGCGACAGTCTTATCGGGGTCGACCTTCAAACCTTCCCGTTGGACCTAAAAATCCGAGATACTTCACCTGCGAGCGACAGAATTTACTTTTCTCGGGATTGATCGTCAAGCCCGCCTCGCCGAATACGCGCGAAAACTCGGCCCAGCCATTCGAGATGTTCTTCGAAAGTTTCGGTAGCCACGACAATATCATCCAGATACGCGAACGCGTAAGGATCCATTTCGGTCCGATTAAGCGATCTAATAACCTCTGAAAGGTTGCGGGAGCCCCTGTTAAGCCGAACGGCATTCGCTTAAAGTGGAATAGGCCTTTTCCCGGTACCGCGAAAGCTGTGATCTCCCTGCTCCTCTTGGATAGCGGGATCTGAAAGTATGCCTGGCTTAAATCGATGTCGAAATATACCGGGCTTTACGCAATTTGTCTAAGATCGCGTTCATATAGGGAGCGGATACGCGTCCTTTTTCGAAACACCGTTCACTAGCCGGAAATCTAGGCAGAAGCGCTTACGTTCCGTTAGGTTTTTTAATCATGACGATCGGCGTCGACCACTCGCTCTGCGACGGTTCTATTATACCGGCCTTTAGTAGGCGATCTACCTCCTCGTAAATGGCTTCTTTTATTTTCGGCGACACGGGGTAACAACGCTTCGAATAGGAGGGGAGTCCCCCACGTCAATGTCGTGCTCGGCCAGCGTCGTGGCCCCGAGTTCGTCCGTACTCCCCGTAACCTGGGGCCCCCAAAACGCTTGCAACCGTTGTTCTTGTTCGGGAGTTAACTCGCTTAACCCACAGCAAACGAGCGGCGACGCTTCTGATTTTCGCGTTCCTGCTCCCTCCCCCGATTGACCTAGCTCGATATCCACGCTCGCTTCCTCGGCCACGATCACCCGAACGCTCCGCGAGAGAACTAGACGATCCCTTCTCGAAAGGGTACGAGCGCGAGGGATCCTCCTTGAAATTCCAAGTGCACTCGCGAAATCAATTTTACTCCGAAAGCCGTAGAAAATCCACACCCTAATATGCACGGCAACGCTAAGGTCGGTAGCGAATGAACTCTCAGGTTCAACGTTTACCGCTGCACGCTCAATCGGGACCCTTACTTCCCCCCTTACTCTCGCCGTCTGATTGGTTCGCAGGTCGTCACGCGCCGGCCGCCGGCCGCGTTGAACCTAAAACCGAGCTGCTTAAGTAACGCGGTAATCTCCTGGACCCGCAAACGTACGGCTAGAACCCGAATCTACCAAGGCGCTGATCTCGTATCCTTTTATTGGATGCGCAGAAACTTGAGAGAGGCGATCCTCCCTGATCATTAAATGCGCTATACGCGGCATCGCGACATCCCATCTGTAACGGCTCGTCAGGGGCGGAGGGGGTAGGAGTCGGGTCGCCCCCTTTTTCGCGACTCCTTTATTCGTTCCCGAACACGTCGGGCAAGTGCGAGTGGTGTATTCGGCTTTCCCGCACCGATAACAATGTTTGCGCGGCGGGGCCTTACACTCTCGCGCGGAAATGTCCAGTCGCATCGCAATTCCAACAAGCGGCTGTCCTGCGTCGCGTTAGCGGTCGCACCGACGAAGCACCGACGCATTTGCCGCCGGCGCGGCCGTCACGGCCGGGGTGTTCACTTTCGCGTCCGCGGGCATTGGCCTTCCTTCGCGCCCGCCCCCGTTCCGCTCGAGTTGGCGTTATTCACGCCGAGCGCAGCCACGGTATCGCGATTTTTCCGCGCCCGCCGGACGATTAGCCCCCTTTCGGCGCGCGATACGCGAGATCCGGGAATAGGGATCGTTCCGGTGGCGGCGGGGCATGATAGCTCTGCTGCGGCGCGACAGCTAGCCTCCGCGCGCGCGGCCCATTTCTCGAGCGCGTCCATAGGTCGACCGCGTCCCGAGGTATCAAAGTTTGCAACCGAGGTAGCATATGTCGGTGCGCGTATCCGACTTTCTCCTCTTCGCGCCACGGCGGCGACAACCGATCGTATAGGGCGTTCAGGCACGTCAGGAAGTCCGTTACGGACTCCTGTTCCCCCTGCAGTTCGCCGCATAATTTCATCGCGGAGGGCAAATTGAAAATCTGGGTCCCCAAAGCGCGTACGCCAGGCCGTTTTAAACGCGGCCCACGTGCTCCAGTGTTCCTTCTTCCCGCGGAACCAATGAAGCGCGATACCCGATAGAAAGAACGGAAGACATCGTAAAATGTCTTCGTCCGGGACGGGGATGAGCTCACGGCCTTCTTCAACACGTAGTAAGAACGTCTCCGCGTCCTCCCGCGAGTACCCGAAAACTTTAAATTCCATTTCCGCATTATATTATAAACGGCTGTCGCGGGATTCTCGCCCGAATCGTGAAAGGTTCTTTGCGGCGGGATTACGGGAAGCGCCGGAATGATCGAGATGCGGAGACGCAGCAATCTCGCGGAAGGGCGTCGGGCGGATGTCCCCCGCCGGGACACCGAGATAACGGTATTGACCGGGCATCTGCTCCAGCCCCCGTCAGTTGGATCAGCTCGATGTCCGCCGCGCGGTTCGATTCGGAGTCGGCCACACGGTTCGATTCGGAGGCCCGTTCGGAGTCACAGCCGAGACGCGTCAACACGCGCAACAAGCGGAGCGTTAGCTCGATGTCGGACCGTCCGGTAGCCAGCTCGCGGGCGACTCAACTCGGCGATCCGTCCTCGCGCGTGGCATGGAGAATCCACTCGTCGGTGAGCTCGACCGTATCCATCGTGACCGCTCAGAATTTATTTCCGACCGCGGAATCGGTATTCGCGAGAATTACTACGGGGCGTCGCAGCGTTCCCAAACGGAGTCACAAAACCGTCAAACCGAATCACTCCCAAAATCAAGAAGGTCATTCGCTAGAAATTTCCGTTCCTAATTCGCGACGACGATAGTATAATAGAATAACACGCGAACAATAACATACGCGAACGACAATAGGCAACAGTTTTTCAGACGCTATGGTCCGCTCGACGTAAACATCGAATTCCGTTGTGGTCGCGATCACGCACTTTCACCAAATTCCGACGCGCCTCGCGGCACCGAATAATATCACGAATCCAACGATTAACCCACCCGAATACGCGTTCACGCGATTAATTATTCGAACGGCACTTCACTTAAAGCTGAAAGAAAGATATTAGGCAAAACATAATATGATCAACATAAATAATATAGCATCAGAAATATCGCATCAAGACACAAATAAGGAAAGGATTAACTCTTTATTTCGACAAGCACAAGGAAAATGAGTCATTAAGTAATCCGCGAGAATCGAGTCACCCGCACGAAAATATCGTAACGCCGTATCGAGCCCTTTACGTGCCTCTCGGCGATCTTTCGGCGGCCCCACGTTGGGCGCCAAATTTTGTCACGACTTTTTCACCCCCGGACCGCTCCGGGACGTGTGTCGGATCAAAAGGACTTAGGAGAGCGGGATGGTAGGCCTCTCCAGTGATTTCCGCGCACCTCCGACACTCCACGAAATGTTCCGAATGTTGGGCGCCAGACGCGTACATTCGCGTCCACGAAATCGCGAAAACCTAAACGAGACGCAAAACGAAATGTGTGGAGGTGCGTGGAATCGGCTAGCTTGACCTAATCACGGGCGGGGTTAATGAAGGGCAGCGCGATATCCGGCGGGGTGACACGTGAATTTGTAACTCAGTCAGATAACAAAGAAAATAACATTTATTGAGCGCAGGTTGTCGAGAAAATAACAACGTTATCCATCCGGCTTCGATCAAACACAAAATAAAGCCAATAACCAATCAAGAATAGCCGGTGGTGGGATGTCTGGATTAATTCGACAGAAATAATCTTTAACGCGGTCAGTAAAGCTCATTGTAGGCGCACGGAAAGCGCAGTTCTCAAACTCTTAATAGTAATAATAATAATAATAACGCGGGATGCGAAAGTTAACGGAAAAGGTCGCGAACTGGTGATGCACCACGCTCGATGCGCGTGAACACCACGCCCGTACGAGAATTCTATCGCCAGGCTATCTTAATCTACGCGAGAATTTTCTAAATGGGCGCAACACGGAGGCGCCGAGATTGTGACAATACAATGAGTACTATTTCTAACGCAAATTTGAGATTATCGCGAGCAGGGCGGGACGCCATAGGACGTAACGCAAGTAATACCAAACGCAAGGGGCTGGTGAACGAAAGCTTCTCAACGCGAGAGCCAATCTAACGCAATTACTCCATCGACACCGATGGGAGCTCGACGCAATTATCCACTCGTAATACCGGAATTCGAACACAGTCGATACGCTAAAACCGACGCTAGAACACAAGAATTTCCCGACGCGAAGAAACGGTAACGCAATTTACGACGTACCGGCCCGTATGCGGCCGTACACCAAGGTCGCGAGGACGACGCAATACACTCGCGATATCGAACTCATTAACGCGCCTATCACGATCTCCAGGGGTTCGCCGTAACGCTTGTACCGCGGTTCCGCGGCCACGAGACCATCCCGAGGCCCTTCGCTCTCGTTATCGATCGCGAAATTACACTCGATCTCACATGCGTTATCCCGAGCGAGAGCGTGCACCGGAGGGCGGTGTCGTGGCTTTACATTGAGAGAATAACGGGCAACCTCACCGGCGATACGCCTCCTCCTGGTTCCTCGCCGTCACCTTCGACCAACGGTCCTCGATCCGACACGAAAATTCGATATCCCCGACTCGGGGTGGCTATCGCGTACTTAGGCAAACGGGCGATCTCGCCGACGGACGACCAGAGAGTGTCGCCGAATTCTCGCTCGATAACGAGATCGATGCGATCGCCCCTCTCGGGGCGCGCGGACCAATCGGAAGCGAGCTTGCAAGCTCGCGCGATATCAACGCAGGATCGTCGCAAGGGGATCCTTCGGGGGCGCGCAACGGTCCCTCGGCAGCGTGGCGGCTCCTCAAATTGTGTCCCTGGCGGCGGACGGAACTTGGCTTGTGCCGGTTGGCCTCCGGTTTGACCCTGGGGCGGTGGCCAGCCACCCCGTAGGTCGATGTTGCTTGGAGATCCTTCGCTGTAGCCGGGTTTTTACCCAGGCGCCTGGGGCCCCGCTATCGGCGGCCCGTCCGTCGCTGCCTCCATGCCGCACGCCTGCCGCGTTGCTCTCGCCAGCCCGTGATCTCTGCTGCTTCCGTTTTTGCCACCCCTCCTCGGTCGTCAATCGTCCTTGGTTTCCCTCGCCGATTACTCCCTCGAAGAGTTGCCGTGGCGTGGGTGAGGTGCCGCGCGTATTACATTACATAAAAGAAAAGAAAGTAATCAGAATGCGGAAACGCGATGAAATACGACCCCTGGAGATCTCGTCGTTGCCTCCCTGGTCCGTCCGTGGGCGCAAAATTTCGCGCCTTGTGACGGCGGCGGGGCGCCGCGACGGTGCGGCGAGCCGCAACGTCACAACACCCCACCCCAAGAGGGAGCCCACCGGGTGCGGCTGCCCCGTTTAGCCACTCGCCCCCCGGGGTGACCATAGGAGCACCACGCGATCGAGATCTCCAGCTCCGGGCCTCAGGACAAGAACGAACACAAGTAGGACATCACAACACAACGAAAAAAAAATTGTCACGCTGAAAAGAAAAGGGGATCCCGAAATTTCTTCGGCCCACCCCCACGTATGCAAGACTTTCGCCTATCGACGCTCGGGGCGCCTTCACCCATCGTCGCGGTTCCTTGCGGACCGGTCCGCGCGGCGCGGGTCGGACCTGTGTACGGCAGCCTACGACGGCGAACGCCTCCCGCTTGTTGTCGACCGTCTACCCCAAAAACCTACCTAATGCAAAAAAAAACCTAATACCAAACCGATACCAAAGCGGGGGGGGCTACCCCCCCTTTTCGGTCGAGTACGCCGGCAGTACTCGGCCACATTTTGCCGCGTCGTTTCCGACTAGCGGCCCTAAGTTTCGTGACGCCGCTCTCGGCGAGCATCCCCGAACCAACCTAACGCGAAAGGACGTGTCGACCGCAGAACGGGAGCGCGAATAGGCCCTATCGGGGCCCCAACGTACGGTCGGACCGGCGCGGTATCTCTGACACGGCGGCCGCTCTCGACGAGTTCTCCCGCGACTCAATATGGGCGGAGGATAGGGGTCTTGGGGTGGGTTAGGGTCCATTACTCCACCAAGATTCTTTCACCTTTTATTGCCTTTTAAGACCGGCGTTAGTACAAAAATAAATTTTCCGACGAGCAAAACACACAAAATAAAATCTTTCCATCATGCGCTCCGTTGCGCGGGCTCGTTGCGGTAACCGGGGGGGGGGGGAGAACGAAAGAAGAAAAAGGAGCCGTCTTGACCTCCCATGTGGTCCCAAAGAAAAAAAACTGAAGGGATCGCGACACCGCGACAGGCTATCGCAGCCGTAAGTTAAAGGGGGGGTTCGGCGGCACGCGGGACGCAGCTTAACGGCGGAACGTCCCGGGCGGGGGTCCTCTCTTCCGCGGAGCCTCTACGCCCAGATCGTGGCCCTTGCCCTCCTTATAGGGGCCCTCCTTCTTCCAGGCCTCGCTGCAGCCCGGGCACGTGCGGACGGTGTAGCCCCTCTTGCCGCACCGGAAGCAAAAGCCTGGTCGCCTCGGCACGGGGCACTCATAGGCGAAGTGGGAAGGCGACCCACAGTTCCAGCAGGCCTCCCTGTTCGCTGTGCGGCTCTCCTCGCTCCGGCTGGACGACGGGGTTCCTGGGCTCGAATCCTGAGGGGCGGGCGGCCACTCGGCGGCCTCGTAGGACCTTGGCCCGGACGCCGACCTGGTGCGTGCCCGCTTCCATCCGGGGGATTGTTGGAGCCACCAGAGCATGTCCCCCTTGGTGGATCCCTGCTCGGAGTCGGAGGTTCCGGCTGTCAGCCCCCGTCCGGCTTGGGTGCCGATATCCTTAGTTTCGGGGGCGGCCTGGGTGGCCGAGTCAGTTCGGCCTCGCGCCCTGGCCCCCCCGAGGTGTCGACGACTGTGTTTGAACATTCGGTCGCCCATGGCTCGATAGAACCCCGGGTTGTCGCGGTCCACGGCAAGCAGCTGATTGGTCCACTCGATCACTAAAGGGTGACGGGAATCCATGGCGTCAGCACAAAAAAAAGAAAACCCTTTTTTTTGTTTTGGTGGTGGGGGTCTCCTCTTACAGCGGAGACCGTGCGGCAACCTACGAAAAGATACTCCAAAGCGTGAGCCTCAATATAGTCAGTGAAAGAATCGAGGGGCGCTACAATCTAATCATAATACGGTTTCAAATCTTTAATATGAGTTTTGCCGATCGAGTTGCCTAATAAATCGGCAAGCTCGTATACGACTGGCGATAGAATTTTTCGTACGGTAAAGGGGCCGTGGAATTTCGTAGATAATTTTGCGGAAATATGCTGAGCGGCGGACGACAAGACGTGCTGTCGTTTCAACACGCGGTCGCCTACGGCGAACTGACGATCCCGCCTACGCAAGTTATAATACCGGGTTTGCTTTGTCCGAGCCGTCTCTAAGTTTTCGACAATCCAAGTCCGTAGCTGTTGGATCTTTTCCATCCTCGCTCTCCACAGGGCAGGATCGGAATTCTCCACCGCGACAGCTTCGTCCTCTCGTCCGCGATACAAATTAACAGGCTGAGGTTCCCTCCCGAAATTTAGAAAGGCAGGCGTCGCTTGCAGCGACGTATGGTGTGCGGAATTGTACGCGAAGCGAAACTCACTAAGGTGTTGGTCCCACTCTCGGTGGTCCCGTTCTAGGAAGGCGGTAATCATTGTCTTTAGCACCCGATTGACACGCTCGACGGGGTTCGCCTGCGGGTGATAAGGCGGTACCGTAGTATGTTGAATACCATACTGTTCCGCTAACGCTTGTAGTTCCCGATTTAGAAATTCGGTGCCGTTGTCAGTTAACAGGACGCGCGGGGCTCCCCAGCGAAAAATGACGAGGTCTTCGATAGCCTCTCGGATCTTCTTGCCGTTAGCTTTACGTAGCGGGCAACACTCGATCCATTTCGTGAAGAGGTCTTGCACTACGAGAAGATACGCGTGCCCTGATTTACTGGGCGGGAGTGGCCCCATAATATCCGCGGCAACGACAGTCCACGGAGCCTCGATTACGCGCTGACCCATGAACCCCGCGGGAACATCTTGCTCCACCTTGGTCCGCTGACAAGTGTCACACCGGCGCACGTAACGAGCGATGTCCTTGAACATCCGCGGCCAATAATATCTTATCGCGACACGGCGGTACGTTTTCTCTACGCCCAGGTGTCCGGCCTGAGGCGGATCGTGGTTTTCCCGGATGATATCCCCCCGCGATTCCCGCGGCACGACGAGCTTCCATTGGTCGTGATCCTCTACCGTTTCGTTCACAACCGGGTGAGGTCGACGGAAATATAACCGACCTTCATCTATCTTCCATCCCGGGAATCGACGCGGGTTTTCGAGAACTTCGTTAAATCGTTTAACGTACCAGTCGTCGGCAGCCGCGGCGACGGCACACAATTCGACATCCTGCTCGTATATTCGCGAAAGCGCATCCGGTACGTGGTGCATCGCACCTTTCCTATGTTCGATACTATAATCGTATTCGAGTAGCTCGAGGGCCCACCTCGCCAAACGCCCCGTTGGGTTTTTTAAATTGTGTAGCCAACGGAGGCTACTATGATCCGTAATGACCGTAAAGCGATAGCCCTCGAGGTAGGGCCGGAACTTTTTAATTGCCCACACGACCGCTAGGCATTCCTGCTCGGTTGTCGAGTACTTTTTCTCCGCGTCAGATAAGGCGCGACTCGCGAAAGCTACCACGTGTTCGTGACCCTCTATTTGCTGCGTTAATACAGCGCCTAGACCAACGGAACTGGCATCTGTCTGTAGCACGAACGGCACGTTAAAGTCTGGGCACGATAGGGTGGGCGGGGACGTGAGACATTCCTTTATCGTCTCGAACGCCGACGCTTGATCTTCGCCCCACTCCCATGCCTGATTCTTTTTGAGTAGTCGCGTTAACGGCTCGAGGAGAGTAGCACATTGTGGGATGAAACGACGGTACCAAGACGCCATACCGATGAAGCGGCGCAACTGTCGAAGGTTACGCGGCGCGGGGTATTCTCTAATCGCGACAGTCTTATCGGGGTCGACCTTCAAACCTTCCCGTTGGACTAAAAATCCGAGATACTTCACCTGCGAGCGACAGAATTTACTTTTCTCGGGATTGATCGTCAAGCCCGCCTCGCGAATACGCGCGAAAACTCGGCCCAGCCATTCGAGATGTTCTTCGAAAGTTTCGGTAGCCACGACAATATCATCCAGATACGCGAACGCGTAAGGATCCATTTCTGGTCCGATTAAGCGATCTAATAACCTCTGGAAGGTTGCGGGAGCCCCCGTTAAGCCGAACGGCATTCGCTTAAAGTGGAATAGGCCTTTTCCCGGTACCGCGAAAGCTGTGATCTCCCTGCTCCTTTTGGATAGCGGGATCTGGAAGTATGCCTGGCTTAAATCGATGGTCGAAATATACCGGGCTTTACGCAATTTGTCTAAGATCGCGTTCATATAGGGGAGCGGATACGCGTCCTTTTTCGAAACACCGTTCACTAGCCGGAAATCTAGGCAGAAGCGATACGTTCCGTTAGGTTTTTTAATCATGACGATAGGCGTCGACCACTCGCTCTGCGACGGTTCTATTATACCGGCCTTTAGTAGGCGATCTACCTCCTCGTAAATGGCTTCTTTTATTTTCGGCGACACGGGGTAACAACGCTGTCGAATAGGAGGGGAGTCCCCCACGTCAATGTCGTGCTCGGCCAGCGTCGTGGCCCCGAGTTCGTCCGTACTCCCCGTAACCTGGGCCCCCAAAAACGCTTGCAACCGTTGTTCTTGTTCGGGAGTTAACTCGCTTAACCCACAGCAAACGAGCGGCGACGCTTCTGATTTTCGCGTTCCTGCTCCCTCCCCCGATTGACCTAGCTCGATATCCACGCTCGCTTCCTCGGCCACGATCACCCGAACGCTCGCGAGAGAACTAGACGATCCCTTCTCGAAAGGGTACGAGCGCGAGGGATCCTCCTTGAAATTCCAAGTGCCACTCGCGAAATCAATTTTTACTCCGAAAGCCGTAAGAAAATCCACACCCAATATGCACGGCAACGCTAAGGTCGGTAGCGAATGAACCCTCAGGTTCAACGTTTTACCGTGCACGCTAATCGGGACCCTTACTTCCCCCCTTACTCTCGCCGTCTGATTGGTCGCAGTCGTCACGCGCCGGCCGCCGGCCGCGTTGAACCTAAAACCGAGCTGCTTAAGTAACGCGGTAATTTCCGGACCCGCAAACGTACGGCTAGAACCCGAATCTACCAAGGCGCTAATCTCGTATCCTTTTATTTGGATGCGCAGAAACTTGAGAGAGGCCGAGCCTCCCTGATCATTAAATGCGCTATACGCGGCATCGCGACATCCCATCTGTAACGGCTCGTCAGGGGCGGAGGGGGTAGGAGTCGGGTCGCCCCTTTTTCGCGACTCCTTTATTCGTTTCCCGAACACGTCGGGCAAGTGCGAGTGGTGTATTCGGCTTTCCCGCACCGATAACAATGTTTGCGCGGCGGGGCCTTACACTCTCGCGCGAAATGTCCAGTCGCATCGCAATTCCAACAAGCGGCTGTCCGCGTCGCGTTAGCGGTCACCGACGAAGCACCCGACGCATTTGCCGCCGGTGCGGCCGTCACGGCCGGGGTGTTTACCTTCGGTCCGCGGGCATGGGCCTTCTTCGCGCCCGCCCCCGTTCCGCTCGAGTTGGCGTTATTCACGCCGAGCGCAGCCACGGTATCGCGATTTTCCGCGCCCGCCGGACGATTCGCCCCTTTCGGCGCGCGATACGCGAGATCCGGGAATAGGGATCGTTCCGGTGGCGGCGGGGCATGATAGCTCTGTGCGGCGCGACAGCTAGCCTCCGCGCGCGCGGCCCATTTCTCGAGCGCGTCCATAGTGTCGACCGCGTCCCGAGGTATCAAAGTTTGCAGCCGCGGTAGCATATGTCGGTGCGCGTATCCGACTTTCTCCTCTTCGCGCCACGGCGGCGACAACCGATCGTACAGGGCGTTCAGGCACGTCAGGAAGTCCGTTACGGACTCCTGTTCCCCCTGCGTTCGCCGCATAATTTCATCGCGGAGGGCAAATTGAAAATCTGGGTCCCCAAAGCGCGCACGCCAGGCCGTTTTAAACGCGGCCCACGTGCTCCAGTGTTCCTTCTTCCCGCGGAACCAATGAAGCGCGATACCCGATAGAAAGAACGGAAGACATCGTAAAATGTCTTCGTCCGGGACGGGAATGAGCTCACGGCCTTCTTCAACACGTAGTAAGAACGTCTCCGCGTCCTCCCCGCGAGTACCCGAAAACTTTAAATTCCATTTCCGCATTATATTATAAACGGCGGTCGCGGGATTCTCGCCCGAATCGTGGAAGGTTCTTTGCGCGGGATTACGGGAAGCGCCGGAATGATCGAGATGCGGAGACGCAGCCAATCTCGCGGAAGGGCTGTCCGGGCGGATGTCCCCCGCCGGGACACCGAGATAACCGGTATTGACCGGGCGATCTGCTCCAGCCCCCGTCAGTTGGATCAGCTCGATGTCCGCCGCGCGGTTCGATTCGGAGTCCGCCACACGGTTCGATTCGGAGGCCCGTTCGGAGTCACAGCCGCGACGCGTCAACACGCGCAACAAGCGGAGCGTTAGCTCGATGTCTGACCCGTCGGTAGCCAGCTCGCGGCGGCTCAATTCGGCGATCCGTTCCTCGCGCGTGGCATGGAGAATCCACTCGTCGGTGAGCTCGACCGTATCCATCGTGACCGCTCAGAATTTATTTCCGACCGCGGAATCGGTATTTCGCGAGAATTACTACGGGGCGTCGCAGCGTTCCCAAACGGAGTCACAAAACCGTCAAACCGAATCACTCACAAAATCAAGAAGGTCATTCGCTATAAATTTCCGTTCCTAATTCGCGACGACGATAGTAGAATAACACGCGAACAATAACATACGCGAACGACAATACACGCGAAAGGAACGCGAGGTAACGCGGAATAGGCAAACAGTTTTTCAGACGCTATGGTCCGCTCGACGTAAACATCGAATTCCGTTGTGGTCGCGATCACGCACTTTCACCAAATTCCGACGCGCCTCGCGGCACCGAATAATATCACGAATCCAACGATTAACCCACCCGAATACGCGTTCACGCGAATAATCATTCGAACGGCACTTCACTTAGCTGAAAGAAAGACATTAGGCAAAACATAATATGATCAACATAAATGATATAGCATCAGAAATATCGCATCAAGACACAAATAAGGAAGGGATTAACTCTTTATTTCGACAACCACACAGAAATAAAGCAATAAGTAATCCGCGAGAATCGAGTCACCCGCACGAAAATATCGTAACGCCGTATCGAGCCCTTTACGTGCCTCTCGGCGATCTTTCGGCGGCCCCACGTTGGGCGCCAAATTTTGTCACGACTTTTTCACTCCCGGACCGCTCCGGGACGTGTGTCGGATCAAAAGGACTTAGGAGAGCGGGATGGTAGGCCTCTCCAGTGGTTTCCTCGCACCTCCGATACTCCACGAAATGTTCCGAATGTTGGGCGCCAGACGCGTACATTCGCGTCCACGAAATCGCGAAAACCTAAACGAGACGCAAAACGAAATGTGTGGAGGTGCGTGGAATCGGCTAGCTTGACCTAATCACGGGCGGGGTTAATGAAGGGCAGCGCGATATCCGGCGGGGTGACACGTGAATTTGTAACTCAGTCAGATAACAAAGAAAATAACATTTATTGAGCGCAGGTTGTCGAGAAAATAACAACGTTATCCATCCGGCTTCGATCAAACACAAAATAAAGCCAATAACCAATCAAGAATAGCCGGTGGTGGGATGTCTGGATTAATTCGACAGAAATAATCTTTAACGCGGTCAGTAAAGCTCATTGTAGGCGCACGGAAAGCGCAGTTCTCAAACTCTTAATAGTAATAATAATAATAACGCGGGATGCGAAAGTTAACGGAAAAGGTCGCGAACTGGTGATGCACCACGCTCGATGCGCGTGAACACCACGCCCGTACGAGAATTCTATCGCCAGGCTATCTTAATCTACGCGAGAATTTTCTAAATGGGCGCAACACGGAGGCGCCGAGATTGTGACAATACAATGAGTACTATTTCTAACGCAAATTTGAGATTATCGCGAGCAGGGCGGGACGCCATAGGACGTAACGCAAGTAATACCAAACGCAAGGGGCTGGTGAACGAAAGCTTCTCAACGCGAGAGCCAATCTAACGCAATTACTCCATCGACACCGATGGGAGCTCGACGCAATTATCCACTCGTAATACCGGAATTCGAACACAGTCGATACGCTAAAACCGACGCTAGAACACAAGAATTTCCCGACGCGAAGAAACGGTAACGCAATTTACGAAGTACCGGCCCGTATGCGGCCGTACACCAAGGTCGCGAGGACGACGCAATACACTCGCGATATCGAACTCATTAACGCGCCTATCACGATCTCCAGGGGTTCGCCGTAACGCTTGTACCGCGGTTCCGCGGCCACGAGACCATCCCGAGGCCCTTCGCTCTCGTTATCGATCGCGAAATTACACTCGATCTCACATGCGTTATCCCGAGCGAGAGCGTGCACCGGAGGGCGGTGTCGTGGCTTTACATTGAGAGAATAACGGGCAACCTCACCGGCGATACGCCTCCTCCTGGTTCCTCGCCGTCACCTTCGACCAACGGTCCTCGATCCGACACGAAAATTCGATATCCCCGACTCGGGGTGGCTATCGCGTACTTAGGCAAACGGGCGATCTCGCCGACGGACGACCAGAGAGTGTCGCCGAATTCTCGCTCGATAACGAGATCGATGCGATCGCCCCTCTCGGGGCGCGCGGACCAATCGGAAGCGAGCTTGCAAGCTCGCGCGATATCAACGCAGGATCGTCGCAAGGGGATCCTTCGGGGGCGCGCAACGGTCCCTCGGCAGCGTGGCGGCTCCTCAAATTGTGTCCCTGGCGGCGGACGGAACTTGGCTTGTGCCGGTTGGCCTCCGGTTTGACCCTGGGGCGGTGGCCAGCCACCCCGTAGGTCGATGTTGCTTGGAGATCCTTCGCTGTAGCCGGGTTTTTACCCAGGCGCCTGGGGCCCCGCTATCGGCGGCCCGTCCGTCGCTGCCTCCATGCCGCACGCCTGCCGCGTTGCTCTCGCCAGCCCGTGATCTCTGCTGCTTCCGTTTTTGCCACCCCTCCTCGGTCGTCAATCGTCCTTGGTTTCCCTCGCCGATTACTCCCTCGAAGAGTTGCCGTGGCGTGGGTGAGGTGCCGCGCGTATTACATTACATAAAAGAAAAGAAAGTAATCAGAATGCGGAAACGCGATGAAATACGACCCCTGGAGATCTCGTCGTTGCCTCCCTGGTCCGTCCGTGGGCGCAAAATTTCGCGCCTTGTGACGGCGGCGGGGCGCCGCGACGGTGCGGCGAGCCGCAACGTCACATTACTATATAGAAAACTACTGGCTGGACAAAATGTGAAATTTTCTTCTCACTTTGTGGGCCTGTCACGTGCACAAAAAAATCCTGCGAAATTTTTTGACTTTCCAATGTGAAAGCTCGAAGTTTTCCCTACAAAATCTTTTTTTAAAAATGTTTCTACGATTTTTTATTACTGAGTTATCGCGGATTGAATAAGAAATTAGCATTTTGACTTTGATTGCTCATAACTCCGTTAAAAATCATCGTACCGCAATTCGCAAAATGGATTCTTAAAGCTAAAACTTTGCTCTATCAAGTGGTATAATCGCCAATTTTTTCACAAAGATTTTGGATACATTACAAGTGAGTAAAAATATCGTAAAAATTTGCAATTTTTTACTTTCTTATTTAGATCCAAAAAATAATTGTGCAGAACAACAACAAAATTTATTTTTTACGTTTTTTTTGTACTTTTAAGTGCCCTATATTTAAGAAAAAATTGCCGAATAGCTATGAGATTTTCTTCATGGTGGCCACTATGGTTTTACGGGGCAAAACGTACAAAAAATTGTGAAATTGCTTAATTTCAGTGAAAATCAAGGAAAAAAAATTAAAAATAACGTTTGGCGGACGTTAAAAAACTGTTTTCAATTACGCTGACAATACATTAAAGATGAGTAAGTGTCAACATAAGCTAGAAAGACTTTTTTAAATAAGAAATTAATGTTATGTGTTTTCGAAATTTGAAAAAATACCGCCGGCATTAGCGTTATCCAAAGCGTACCACGAGGAGGTTGCCCGGTCGGATTTACGCTTCGTTATGCGCACGCGCGCGCGCGTGTGTGTATGTGTGTCATTCAGCTGAGACCCCGCGACTCGTCACTTTCGCAGTATTTTATGACTCCAAACTCATTTGTGACTGTGTGCGTGCGCGCGCGCGCGCGCGCGCGTGTGTGTATGTGTGTGTGCGTGCGTATGCGTGCGTGCGTATGCGTGCGTGCGTGCGTAGGTGGGTGAGTGGATGGATGGTCGTAGGTGGTAAAATAAATTTAATAATGTGTGTTCCCGCCTCTATTTAATATGACCTCTTGTAATCGGTTTCGCATATTGATACAACGCCGTATCGCTATTTGAGGGATTTGCTGCCAAATTTCCTGAAGGGCTCTGGCAAGCGAAGCCAAATCGGGAATATTACGATAACTTTCGCGCAATCTTCGCTCTAACATGTCCCAAATATGCTCGATTGGATTCAAATCGGGACTCATTGGCGGATGCAATAGAGTCTCGATTTGATGATCCCTCAGAAACTGCTGGGTATAAAAAGCCGTGTGCGGTCGTGCGTTGTCGTGTAATAGACGAAACCTCTGACCGATTCGATTTCTCATAGGTAGAACGTAAGGTTGCAGTATCTCATGGACATATCGTCTAGAAGTCAATCCTGGTGGAGGGATGGTTATTAGAGGTGTCCGTGAAAATCGAGATATTCCTGCCCACACCATTACAAAACCACCATGAAAAGCTCGAATTGGCCTGCTACAATCATTCAAATAGCGCTCCCCTCGACGCCGCCAAACACGGATCGTCTGTCATTTCCAAATAGGCAAAATCTAGACTCGTCCGTAAACAGTACAGAGTCCCATTGCCTTTGTCGTCTATTAATTAACGAATATGCATAATTTAATCGTAGGCGACGATGACGGCGGGTAAGGTACGGAACCTGCACTGGTCGACGAGCGTGAAATCCCGCTCTTCTTAAACGATTCCTTACTGTTGAAGTGGAAATTAGACGTTGTCGGCCTTGATTAATATGACCAGCATTTACACGTGCGGATGCAGAGCGGTCCTGTAAAGCATGTCGGACGATCGCTCGATCTTCACGACTGCTTGTAGCATGAGGACGGCCCTGACCTGGTCGTCTTCGGTATGTGCCAGTCTGTCGAAACCGGGAATAAATCCGATTAACAACTGACGGGCTCACTCCGAACAATTGGCGACGTACCTTTGACTGTGATTCTCCTCAAGGAGAGTCACAATGCGGGCACAATCCACCTCAGATAAATGACGACGAGGCATCTCAAAAAGCAACCAAAAGGATGTACGGGATATGTAAAAAGATTTGCTCTTATGCTCCGACGGAGCAATCAGTTTATATCGAGGGATTGAAAAGAGTCGTCCAAATTCTGATCGCAAATTTTCGTTGTCTGCAGTCGCTCTACGCGCGCAGTAAGATGCCCTTTGAATAGTGTAGGCGCAAGTGTTTTTGCGGGTAGTCAGGCGAGTGCACCGACGGAACGCGCAGATGTCGCTGCAGCGCCTCTGTGCGTTATCCCCACCACTATGCGTTATCCCCATCACTATGCGTTATCCCTGCCACTACTCGGGTTGTCGCGTTTCCGCTGCAGCGACATCTGCGCGTTCCGTCGGTGCACTCGCCTGACTACCCGCAAAAACACTTGCGCCAACACTATTCAAAGGGCATCTTACTGCTCGCGTAGAGCGACTGCAGACAACGAAAATTTGCGATCAGAATTGGACGACTCTTTTCAATCCCTCGATATAAACTGATTGCTCCGTCGGAGCATAAGAGCAAATCTTTTACATATCCCGTACATCCTTTTTGGTTGCTTTTTTTGAGATGCCTCGTCGTCATTTATCTGAGGTGGATTGTGCCGCATTGTGACTCTCCTTGAGGAGAATCACAGTCAAAGGTACGTCGCCAATTGTTTCGGAGTGAGCCGTCAGTTGTTAATCGGATTTATTCCGGTTTCGACAGACTGGCACATACCGAAGACGACCAGGTCAGGGCCGTCCTCATGCTACAAGCAGTCGTGAAGATCGAGCGATCGTCCGACATGCTTTACAGGACCGCTCTGCATCCGCACGTGTAAATGCTGGTCATATTAATCAAGGCCGACAACGTCTAATTTCCACTTCAACAGTAAGGAATCGTTTAAGAAGAGCGGGATTTCACGCTCGTCGACCAGTGCAGGTTCCGTACCTTACCCGCCGTCATCGTCGCCTACGATTAAATTATGCATATTCGTTAATTAATAGACGACAAAGGCAATGGGACTCTGTACTGTTTACGGACGAGTCTAGATTTTGCATATTTGGAAATGACAGACGAATCCGTGTTTGGCGGCGTCGAGGGGGAGCGCTATTTGAATGATTGTAGCAGGCCAATTCGAGCTTTTCATGGTGGTTCTGTAATGGTGTGGGCAGGAATATCTCGATTTTCACGGACACCTCTAATAACCATCCCTCCACCAGGATTGACTTCTAGACGATATGTCCATGAGATACTGCAACCTTACGTTCTACCTATGAGAAATCGAATCGGTCAGAGGTTTTCGTCTATTACACGACAACGCACGACCGCACACGGCTTTTTATACCCAGCAGTTTCTGAGGATCATCAAATCGAGACTCTATTGCATCCGCCAATGAGTCCCGATTTGAATCCAATCGAGCATATTTGGGACATGTTAGAGCGAAGATTGCGCGAAAGTTATCGTAATATTCCCGATTTGGCTTCGCTTGCCAGAGCCTTCAGGAAATTTGGCAGCAAATCCTCAAATAGCGATACGGCGTTGTATCAATATGCGAAACCGATTACAAGAGGTCATATTAAATAGAGGCGGGAACACACATTATTACATTTATTTTACCACCTACGACCATCCATCCACTCACCCACCTACGCACGCACGCACGCATAGCACGCACGCATACGCACGCACACACACATACACACACGCGCGCGCGCGCGCGCGCACGCACACAGTCACAAATGAGTTTGGAGTCATAAATACTGCGAAAGTGACGAGTCGCGGGGTCTCAGCTGAATGACACACATACACACACGCGCGCGCGCGTGCGCATAACGAAGCGTAAATCCGACCGGGCAACCTCCTCGTGGTACGCTTTGGATAAACGCTAATGCCGGCGGTATTTTTTCAAATTTCGAAAACACATAACATTAATTTCTATTTAAAAAGTCTTTCTAGCTTATGTTGACACTTACTCATCTTTAATGTATTGTCAGCGTAATTGAAAACAGTTTTTTAACGTTCCGCAAACGTTATTTTAATTTTTTTTCCTTGATTTTCACTGAAATTAAGCAATTTCACAATTTTTGTACGTTTTGCCCCGTAAAACCATAGTGGCCACATGAAGAAAATCCATAGCGATTCGGCAATTTTTTCTTAAATATAGGGCACTTAAAAGTACAAAAAAACGTAAGAATAATTTTTGTTGTTGTTCTGCACAATTGTTTTTGGATCTAAATAAGAAGTAAAAAAATTGCAAATTTTTACGATATTTTTACTCACTTGTAATGTATCCAAAAATCTTTGTGAAAAAATTGGCGATTATACCACTTGATAGAGCAAAGTTTTAGCTTTAAGAATCCATTTTGCGAATTGCGGTACGATGATTTTTAACGGAGTTATGAGCAATCAAAGTCAAAATGCTCATTTATTCAATCCGCGATAACTCAGTAATAAAAATCGTAGAAACATTTTTAAAAAAGATTTTGTAGGGAAAACTTCGAGCTTTCACATTGGAAAGTCAAAAAATTTCGCAGGATTTTTTGTGCACGTGACAGGCCCACAAAGTGAGAAGAAAATTTCACATTTTGTCCAGCCAGTAGTTTTCTATATGTAAAAATTACCAAACTCACAGAGACTAAAAGAAAATAGTGATCTTCTGAAAGTAGAGATTTCAAGCTTTAAAACCCTTTTTTAAAACTTAAATTTCGTTCATTTTTAACGAAGATACAGCTGCTCAAATTTTGCCTAGTTTTTAAGAAAATTTAAGTGTTCCTTTAATTTTTGTGAGGAGTTTATCTTGATAGCATAAGTCTTCTCAACGCTTCGGCACTATTATGCAAGTATTTTTAACACTAAACAAGATAATTATTAGCAAAGTCAGCGACAGAGAACATCGTGTGACGGAAATAGAGACGATGGAGTAAACGGTAATTAATGGAAAGATCGTTTTCGAATGTCGGGATCAAGTAAAGAAGACAATCGACTATACGAAAAAGTCGTGGATTCAGAACTGAAAAAAATTCAATAACTCAAATCCTGCAAAAATAAAAAAATTAATTTTGAGGCCAATGCTAACATCGACGAATTACGCAGAGTTCTACGCGCCCACGTTGAGGAAGTAAACAGGCGAGCCGCAGAACATAATAGAAAGGACGTTGAGGACAAGAACGATAATAAGCACGGAAATAACATTATTCACACAATGACGGGCAATAATGTAACCAAGTTAGAATTTCACCTTGGAAAGGACGATTGGGAAATGTACGCCGAACGTCTTGAGCTATATTTCGTAGCTAACGATGTGAAGGAAGAGAAACAAGCCGCGGTATTGCTAACGAAAATAAGCGCCGACACTTACAAACTTGTTCGAGATTTGTGCGCACCAGATAAGCCAAGTACGAAGACATTCAAGGACTTGGTGAAATTAATAAACGACCATCTGAACCCGAAGCCGTCGGAGACGATGGAAAGATGCAAATTTCACAAGGCGCAGCAAACAGAAACAGAGACAGTAGCCAGTTCGCGGCAAGATTGAAAAGTTTAGCAATTACTGTAATTTCGGCGAGGTTTTGATAGCATTGAGAGACCAATTGTAGCGGACTAAAGATCACGCAACAAAGACTTTACTATTCCGTGAAGATAAACTAACGTTCGAGACAGCGTATAGATTAGCAACTACATGGAAGCAGCGGAGAAAAACGCTATCCTCGACTGATAAAACGAATCCAACGACAGAGACGACTACAGAATTGGTGAATAAGATTCACGCGAAATCAAATGACCGGACAAGTCCAGCTCCGAGGAAGAGGCTCTTATAGTGGGAGCGAGGCAGCCGTCGATACAACGCGAAGCAAGGGACGAGGGGCAATCGAGAGGCGAGCAGTAACGCGAATCCAAAGCGCTCATCAGCATGCTACTGTTGCGGGAAAAATAATCACTGGGCTCGTGATGTCATCATCGGCAGAGTACGTGCAATACGTGTCATAAGAAGGGACACCTGTCAACAGTATGCAGAGCGAAAGGGTCCATTCAACAGCTGCAACGAGATTCAGAACGGGAGGAAGAGCAACAAGACGACTACGACTTCTACGCGATGACCATCGGCGAGAAAATTAGCGGTAACATGAAGCGTTCTAATGTAAATATGATAGCAGATCCTATGTATTTAGAGGTAATGATTAATGGTAAAGTGATCAGAATGGAAATCGATACAGGCTCGTATGTAACGGTGATCTCTAAGAAAGATAAAGATAAATATTTCCCGGAATGTAAAATTGAAAAGAGTAACATGTCATTAAATGCGTACGGTAAAGTTCCATTGGAACACGAGGGAATAATGGATAATTTAAATGTAAAATTGGGCAAACAAAGTGCAACTCTTAAAATGAGAGTTATGGAGGATAACGGTCCGATTTTAATTGGTAGGCAATGGTTAAAGGCATTAGGATTATGGCCGTTAGAAATTAATAATAAATTAATGGATTGCAACAAAATTAATTTGAATGTAACTAGAGAATTTGCAACAAGGTTTCCAAAATTGTTTGGCAAGGGTCCAGGTTGTTATAACAAGGGGAAAATTAAGAATTAAAGAAAATGCAAAGCCTGTAGCATTAAAAGCGAGACATTTACCTTTTGCACTAGCGAGCAAAGTGGAAGACGAATTAGAAAGGTTAGTATCATTAGGTCATCTTGAGAAGATTGACGTTAGCGAATGGGCGACACCGGTCGTGCCAGTAATAAAATCGGATGGATCAGTTAGAATCTGTGGAAATTTCAAATTAACCCTAAATCCTTGGTTAATTAAAGATAGACACCCGATACCTTTGATCGACGAGATTTTTATAGCGTTAAGAAACGGCAAAACGTTTTCACAGATTGATCTCCAGCATGCATACATGCAAATTCCAGTAGAAGAAAGCAGCCGGGATTACTTCACTATTATAACGCATAAAGGTCTCTACAGATACACGAAAATGACGGAAGGTATAGCATCGGGGCCGGGAGACTTCCAACGGAAAATCGAACAATGCATAGCGGGAATTAAAGGCGTAATTGCGTATCTGATAACATATACTGCACCGGACAAAATGACGAAGATCATTTGAAAGCGCTATACGCGGTATTTGAAAGACTTGAGCAATGCGGATTTCATGTAAATATAAATAAGTGTGAGTTTTTCAAAGAGAAATTAGATATATTGGGTTTTGTTATTGATAAAAACGGGCTGCATAAATCGCAAACAAAAGTAAAAGCAATGATACACGCCCCAATTCCAAAAGAAAAAAGCAACTAGAATCTTTTATTGGTCTAATTACGTATTACGCGAGATTCTTACCGAATAGAGCTGAAAAATTGAAACCACTTTATGATTGTGCAAAGCTTGAAACTTTCAAATGGACGGCAGGTTGTCAGAAAGCGTTTGACTGGGTCAAAAAGAATTGGTTTCACCGCGGGTATTAGCACATTACGATCCGAACGAAGATTTAATTTTATCATGCGATGCTTCCACATACGGGTTAGGCGCGATACTTTCGCATCGGTACAAAGACGGGACAGAGAAGCCAATAGCGTTTTGCGTCAAAAGTTATTCCGAAAAACGAGTTAAGTCGTGCGATCATTGATAAGGAAGCAAGTGCAATCGTGTTTGGGTTCAAGAAATTTTACAATTATGTCTACGGAAAAGAAATTACGTTAAGGACAGATCATAAACCTTTAGTTTATATTTTCGGTCCAAAACAAGAAATTCCATTAACGGTAGTCAGCCGATTACAAAGGTGGGCATATTTCTTATCTAGATTTACATATGAGATAGAGTATATAAAATCGCAGGAAAATAGTAACTGTGATGCACTCTCCAGACTTCCAATCAATAACAGCACTCCGATATTTGACAACGAATTCACAGCGATAAATTACGTAGCGGAATCGTTAAACTCGATAACTGCGATAGAAATTGCGAAAGAGACAAAGAAGGATAAACGGTTGAGTAAGATAATTCGATATATAAATGGTGCATGGCCAACGGCGAGCGAGATGAATGAATACGAACAAAAATTCTATACGAAGCGAGAAGAATTATGTGTCGAAAAAGAATGTTTATTGTGGGGATATCGCATAGTGGTTCCAGATACAATGAAAAACAGCGTATTAAGTGAATTACACGCCTCGCATTTTGGGGTGGTAAAAATGAAAATGCTGGCAAGAAATTACGTGTGGTGGCCAAACATAGACAAAGACATTGAAAATGTCGCGGCAGAATGTAAAGTGTGTGTGCAAGAGCAAAAGAAACCATGTAATGTTCCACTAAACCCATGGCCGTATCCAGATCATTGCTGGAGTAGAATACATATTGATTTTTTGGGCCCATTCCACGGGCACATATTTATGATAACTATAGATGCTTATTCAAAGTGGGCGGAAGTTGTCGACATGAATAAATGCACAACGGTACCGAGAGTTATTGAAGAGTTTAAAAAAGTTTTAGTCAGATTCGGATTACCAAAGCATTTAGTCACCGACAATGGTACGCAATTTACAAGCAAAGAATTTAGAAATTTCTGTACAAGCAACGGGATCAAACAAAGCTTTACAGCACCGCATCATCCAACAACAAATGGCGCAGCTGAGAACTTTGTGGGAACCTTTAAAAATAAAGTCGATAAAATTATGCAAAGCGGGAAATCTCTTGATTATATTGTTAATCTTTTTTTATTTGATTACAGATCAATTGAACATTGCACAACTGGTAGATCACCAGCGTTCATGATGTATAAGCGCGAGATTAGGACGCGTTTTGATTTAATTAAACCAAGTGTTACAGATCACGTAGGGAAACGACAATTAGCGCAAGTGGAAAATAAACGCGGCAATCGAAATGTTGAATTCCATACAGGTGACACGGTAATGGTTGACGACTTTAGCGTTAGAAGCAACAAACGTGTAAAGGGCACGATAATAGAAAAATTATCACCGGTAACATTCAAAGTAGAAATCGCACCTGATAAAATATGGAAACGACATATCGATCAGATTGTTCGATTCCGAGCGGCAACCGATGATAGCGATAAGGGTACAGCGGTACCAGCGAGCAAACCTGACATCGCATTGCGACAATCGGAGCGTTTGAAAAAAAAAAAAAAAAAAAAAAAACAGATGTATTTCAAAATAAAAAGGGAGGAGTTGTAATATATCCGGGCCCCTAACGAGAGAATACGCCACTGTACGACACGGCGTCTCGGGAGCGTGTGCTCCGAGTTTCAGGTTGCTCACGGACGTCGAGCGTGACAGACGTTTACTCAAATATATATACATTTCAAATATGTCTTTAGACTCTTGAAAATGTCAATCAATTAATAGACGGCGATAAGAGTCAGGCGCGGTACGTGGTGCGCAAGTACAGAAATTAATAGTTACAGAGTAACAAGTTAAAATGTATATATATATATATATATATAATATATTCTAACGAATAGTAAGTCCTAAATATTCGTTCACTCTAAGTTTCAATTGCCTGCACACGTATAAATGTATGTAAGTCGTATCATAATAGCCATTCTATTCCTGTCTCTAATAATCTTAGCGTTCTCTGCTCAAGATTGTTATAATCTCTCTTGGAATTACCCTAGCATTACTTGCTCAGAGTAATTATCGAATCCTTTCCCTTAACGATAACACGCTCAAGGCACTCCTCTACCGACCCGTAATTCTGCTTCTCACAATTTAGCTGTAATCCCCCAAGCATTATTTGCTCAGAGGATTCTCAGTTTCCTTGTTCTAGCGATATTCGCTCAGGACCTCCCAATACTCCCATTTAATTGCTTTAGCGTTACTCGCTCAAGGAAATTAAGAATCCATTTGTCTTAGCGATATTCGCTCAAGACTTCTCAATACTCCCGTTGGATTGCTTTAGCGTTACTCGCTCAAAGTAATTAAGAATCCTTGTTCTAGCGATATTCGCTCAGGACCTCTCAACATTCCCGCTTAATTACCTTAGCGTCATTCGCTCAAGATAATTAAGAATCCTTTTTTAAAAAAGGTAATTTTGTTGTGAGCAGCGTCAAGTTTTTGTACGAAATTTTTTTTAATAATACGGAAAATAATACAACAGTTATTTTCCGAGGAATATATATTCATTTTTTACTTGGCGCAATTTATAGATATCATTTATTTTTGTGAAAATACAAACATATTACATCAGTTTTTTTTAGGTACAAAGATACCTCATCGGTTTTTTTGAGATAACCACTTTCTTCGAACGAGTGTGACTTGACGCCTTTTTTTTACCTTTTTTTTAAAAAGGTATAGCTTACCCTAACGCCTAGCCTATAATTATTTCTTAAATTCTTGTCTTTCGTTTTCACTCCGCGAACATCTCTTTATATTTTAATTTAGATTCAAATACACCTACACACCGGACACATATTTAATTAAATTCATGTAACTTCATTCCGATTAATTGTAATAATAGCGGGCAGGAAACGCCGCATTTATGTAACACCCGCGATGAATACACCTTACACATACATTTTCACTTTAAATATCTCAATTCCCGGTTTAATTTGCCTACGTCTTACTTATTGTAATAGCGATAGTTTACTTAATTCAGAATAAATGTTTTATTTATGTTAAATATAAATTTCCATTTCATTTATTTGTAACTTAAGACCTCACCCATTACTCTCCCATCTCTCGAAATCGCACGAGGTCCGATCCTAAGTTAAAGGGATTAAATTCCCTGACTTAAAAGAGGACCGACGATCGCACCGCTCACTGAAGGCGTCCTACCGTCCCTACGGACGTTGACCCTTCCTGAGCCATCGAAAGTGCGTTCGGCTCGCGCCACGCGCCTCAGAGCGTGTACCTGCGAGCAATATTCTTAAGCGTCTAGTTGCGTCCTTCCTTACCCCTACCCCCCTGGTTAGCCTTTCCCTCGCTTCCCAGTTTTTCTTATCTTAATCCTGGGGTTGGACGTAACACCAGCATTCAAAACAATTAACTCTAACACGTGAACCTTTTTCATTAATTACATTTATATTTTTCATAAAATTTATCATTTGTTCTAAGAAATTAATTTGTTTTTCGCTTCCTGTAAATACTTTTCCATATTCTTTAGGGTTATTTATTGCAGAAGAATTTAGAATATCAAATAATTTGTCAAAATGATCAATGAAATCTATTGTTCCTATTGCCTCACTTGAAAGAAAGCCAGAGGACATCTGAGTACACATGCCTGCAGCTACGCGATTACTAAAATTACGCCGCGATTACTAAAAATTTGAACGGCATATTTGACTTTCATTTTTTGAAAACTGGTAGGTTCAATATAATTTTTAGATAGTTTCGGAGCGGTTTTAATCCATTGCTTACTATCTATGTTATAAAAATCGACAATATGAGTCCATAAAGCAACTTTGTTCATTCCAAATTCTATACGATGTTTGTATAAATTATCGCGTGTTCTTTTCATTAAATGGGGAGTATCAAATATGTACAATATTTCAAAATCGTCAACTAAAAAAATTGAATTGTTTATTGAAATGCCCAATTCACGAGACAGCTGCATGAAATTAGACCCCATATCCGAAATTAAAGCATGCACGGTAGCACCACAATTATGTAATTTACGTATAATGTCAAATATAATAGGTTTTAATACATCTGCTCTACATGTTGTTTCAACAAAACAAAAGCAAACTGGAAGTTTCCAATCACCTGCAATGCTGCGTTCCATAACAACTAAAGCATTTTTTGCAGGTTTTGCTGATTTTTTGTTGCCTGTATTTTCAAACCCAACTATTTCATCTTGTGAAAGATTATAAAATAAATTAGCTTTTAAACTCATTTCATCGATGCACAATATACAATGACGTTCTAAAGGCGGTAATGATTTTAATTTTACAGATAAAGCGTCAAAAATGTTATTTATGCCGGGTTTAATTTGCCATGTGTGCGTGAATAAATGTAGACCACGAATAGAAGGTAATGCAAACTGTTTTCTAAGTTCTCGATAATTTCGCGGACTTAAAAAAAAATAAGCTTAAAGCAAACCGTTTAAATTCAGGACTATATCTTCTCCCATGTTTGCTTTTAATTTGCGCGTCAATTTGTGCAGATAATAACTGTGCAAAATTAGTAGGTAGTAACTTACAGCCTAATTGTATTTTCAAACCCAACTATTTCATCTTGTGAAAGATTATAAAATAAATGAGCTTTTAAACTCATTTCATCGATGCACAATATACAATGACGTTCTAAAGGCGGTAATGATTTTAATTTTACAGATAAAGCGTCAAAAATGTTATTTATGCCGGGTTTAATTTGCCATGTGTGCGTGAATAAATGTAGACCACGAATAGAAGGTAATGCAAACTGTTTTCTAAGTTCTCGATAATTTCGCGGACTTAAAAAAAATAAGCTTAAAGCAAACCGTTTAAATTCAGGACTATATCTTCTCCCATGTTTGCTTTTAATTTGTGCAGATAATAACTGTGCAAAATTAGTAGGTAGTAACTTACAGCCTAATTGACGAAGAATTTCGTGTTCCTTAGATTCTTCCTGAGACTTTTTCTTGCTTTCCAGGTTCTCAACTTTCTTTCGAAGCCGTCTAAGTCTCTCACGCAGCATTTTATTTTCTGCTTTCAATTTCAAATGTCGTTCTCTCCATTTCTTCTACCGCGAAGTTTCTTTCACAGCTGCTGAACACATGCTGCTGGATGTGCTTCTAAACAATAGAGAAATATTATAACATTACAGAAATATATTGCATGTATTGAAAAGAAATAAAATTATAAAACTATAAAAAATATAAATATATTGAGAAAAATTAAGTACAAATAACATGAGAATTTTGAAAACTTCTAAATAAATGTAATTAGATACTGAATATATTATGCAATCGTGTAAATAATTTATTTTTACATTTATTTTTATTGTTTCAAGAAATGAAGAGAAAAACGACAAAATAATATAAAATATAAAACTGTGAGAAATATAAGTTAAAATATATTTTAATGCGTGCATGTGTATTTATAAATCGAAATAATAACTATCATAAACTACCTAGCTTTCGAAGCGCGGATCGAGCTCGCGGCTGGTTAGGGTTCGAAGTAGGCGCGGAGGAAGACACAAGACTCGGTTAAAATAAAAACGTTAACAAGATTTATTCGATGACTAGTAAGTACATGCGTTTGGCCACGGAATGTGACGGTGGGAATATTGTAGCGCAGATAGATACACAGATCGCGGGTAGATACAGATAGGTACAGAAAACGCGGAGATCGAGAGCGCGAGTATCGAAATGTCGATAGATACAAAGATCGCGGGTAGATACATGTACAGAAAACGCGGAGATCGAGAGCGCGAGTATTGAAGCGCGGAGATCGAGAGCGCAAGTATCGAAACGTCGATAGATACAAAGCTCGCGGGTAGATACAGGTATGTACAGAAAACGCGGAACGGCGGCCAGCGATTGGCTACGCGGAGCGCGGGGCACGGATACGCGGACGCGGGTTAGCGGGCGCGCGGGCTCGCTGAACGCGGTGTGGATGCGGTGATGATCGGCGCGGGAGCGCACTTCGAACTCGCCGGTACGCAGCGAGAAGTGCGTCCGGAAACAGTATCGAGCGGCTAAGATCCTTAGCGGAGATAAAGAGGACTCTTTATCTCCTTGCGCATCGGTATGTTTCGACAGGAAGCGGCACCGGGTGGCCAAGATCCTTGGCGAGTAAGAGAATAACTCTCTTACCCTGGTTCACTCCGGTGTTATAGGTTTCGAGGTAGAGGATCGAATCAACCGCCGAGATGCGTCACTCGGCGGAGCCAGAGAAGACTCTCTAACTCCTGGTTGGTTTTGAGTTCGGGATTTCAGGATCCGTGAGCAGCGGAGAATCGGTCGGATCGGTTGCTGGCTCACGGTGGAATCTATCTTTATCGCAATTTCGGCGGGTTATATACCCGCGGCGGTACGTCGTAGTGGCGGGGGTATACGCGACGGTGATCGCGAGCGCCGGGATGGAGCGGCGGCGCGGCCGGGAAGTACGGCGTCCCGACGCCGCGATCGCGTTCGGCGGCGTTTGGCCGTTTTCGGCACCGCTCGGTGCTCTGAGTCGGTTGCCGCGGCAAGTCCGTTCGCGGACACAAAAGGCACACTGTGCCTTGTCTCGCCCGCGGATGTTCGGCTGGGCGGCATCCGGCTGGTGTCCGGGAACAATGCGTTTTGGGGCGCATTGTTACAAACTGTAAATCTTTACAAATAATACAATATAATTAAAATGCACACACATATGTTGAATGAAGTAAAAACTTACGGTTTAGCAATTTTAGCATCTCTATCCATGGATAGCGTTGCGTTTGACGTCTGGATACCACTGAAACATATCACATACATTTTTCATACCCTACATTGATAGAAAAATAAAATATATATATTTTGCAAAAAAAAAATATATTATAACAGCAAAATCTATTTTTGTTATTATAGAAATATGTTATAAGGTATATAGAGATTGAAGAACCTGTTTGTTTCTTCTTGTTGTTCAATAACTTCAATCATTGTTCCTTCTTCCTTATCATTTCTTTCTTGTGTATGTTCTTCTGATGCTGTTGTCACAAGTGTATTGCTGTAAAAGTTATTATGGATAGTATTATTATATTTCATATATTATCAAATATTGTTTATATTATTAAATGTATATTATTATTTTATATTATCAAATGTTTATCTTATCAAATATATAGGGGAGACCGGGGCTAAACCGCCAGTTTTTTTTCGGTGCCGATTTTTAACAACAAAATAAATAATTTTAGTTAAATGTGGTATACCACTGTAAAGAGTGAACCTTTAGCTACAAAATTTATATAGGAAATTTTTATCTATGTTGCTTTGTTTAACCGGTATAGAGCAAAAACGACAACGGTGGAAAAATTGAAATATCAAAAATGCCGGGGTTGAACCGCCACCCCCCCGGGGCTAATCCGCCACACTGCATTTTCAATACATATATGTACATCTAATCCTGAAAAATGATAGGATACATTTTAATAATTGTTTTTTAAGAGAAAAATATAAAAATTTTTATGCGAAACATTTTTTTTACTTATTCCATAAAACAATTTAAGCACGTGAATACAGATCCTGACAAGCGCACGCATGTGTTGTGTGCCCTACGCTCGCACGCAATGCAGTGTTTCCCATATGCTCTGTTTATTGTCAACTTCTCTGAGCACACGCAGCACGTATTATCCAAGTCTTCGTCAGAATCCGACCGCTGCTGCTTCCTTGATTTCGATTTACGCCCACTGCTCGTCGAAGGCTGCGGTTCTGTTTGTGTGGCATTTTTTTCAAGTCGTTCAACGTGGTTCTCCGGACATCGAATTGTTTTGCGGCTGCGTAAGCGCTCATTTTATCTTTTCTCACCGCAAGAACTGCCTTCTTGAGTTGCTCCTTGTCGACGGGAGTCATTTTGCGACGAAACGTGCGTACCATTTCCCTCATATACAAACTGACGCACGTGCAAGGGAAGACAGAATCACGCTCGAGGGAAACCTAACCTGAAATCGCCGTGAGCTGAAGTCGTGCGCCCGGCACGCCACAGTGACGAGACTGGCGGACCAGCCCCAGGTGCTTACTGGCGGATAAGCCCCAAACATAAGTTTCAGGTTTGATCGCCCACGAAATATTAGACATCAACGATAATGAAAAAACTACACTGGATTCGTGTTCAGCATGCATTACTCTTTATAATCACTTACTTTGAGATTCGGTGATACAATAATATTCAAGATATTACAAAATTTCCACGCGCAGAAAATTTCACTTTCACCTCCGAAACCTTGCTTCTAAAATCATAACACGGCGTACCTGCCCTCGTGTCCAGGGTACCAAGCGCGTTACAATGTTTAGCGAGTCGCACATATACGGTTCCGAATTTTTGCGTTCAATCCGTTTTCCGTTCCCCTAGTATCATTTTATATTATAAAATATTGTTCATTATTAAAAAATTTAAATATTATTTAGAATAAACAATAATGTGCAGTATAAAAAGTTTATTACTTACTCTCTTCCAAATTTCTCCTAGATGAGGTGCCAGTGGTCGGATTAAAAATTTATTTAAAAATAATTAAAGGCCGGAACTGTCGCTGACACCTATCAGGAACTGTAGAACTCTTCGAGAACTATAGAATTTTGTGGTAAAAATCAATTTTTTGGAACTTGAGGTGCCCGCGGTCAGATTAAAAATTTGTTTAAAAATACTTAATGACCAGAACTATTGTTAAAACCTACCAGGAACTGTAGAACTCTTCGAGAACTATAAAATATGATGGTTAAAATTAATTTTTTCGAAACATAAGGTGCCACAGAAAGTTAGCAGCTCATATTTTCAAAAGTCATTTATTTTTAACTAAATCAACGGAACTATTTCTAAAACCTATCAGGATCTGTAGAACTATTGTGGGTGCAAATGGAACTGTTGATAAAACTTCCGATTTTTGAAAGTGAGGTGCTAACTTTACAGAGACCAATGGAAGTAATTATAAATTTTCAACACCAAACTGCTTGGCATTATTATAAATGGTAAGATTAAAGTAAATGCTATAAATATATCTGTCATATTCTCTGTGATTAAAATATGATGTAACTTGAAAATAATATCTATTTTATATATTACTAGCTGGTTACCCGGGCTTCGCCCCGGAGAACATGTGTAATAAGTGCTTCGCCTCGGAATCATGCTTACGTCATGAGAGCAATACACTCTCCAAATTTCATGATTCTAGGTTCAGGGGTTTGAGCTGGACGTTGATGAATCAATCAGTCAGGTCATCTGTACCCCTTTTCACCCCCTTCCTGAATTATGTTTTTAAGCACTTGTATGGGTTACTTTCGTATGCAAAAACCAAGTCGATATCTCATCGGGCTCAAGAGATATTGAGAAAGTCGTGAAAACACATTTTACCCCTTTTCACCCCCTTAGGGATGGAATTTCTAAAAATCCTTTCTTAGTGGATGCTTACGTCATGAAAGGAATACACTCTCCAAATTTCATGTTTCTAGGTTAGGTTCTGGAATTTGGGCTGGGCGTTGATGAGTCAGTCAGTCAGTCAGTTGAGAAAGTCGTGAAAACACATTTTACCCCTTTTCACCCCCTTAGGGGTGGAATTTCTAAAAATCCTTTCTTAGTGGATGCTTACGTCATGAGAGGAATACACCCTCCAAATTTCAAGTCTCTAGGTTCAGGGGTTTGGCCTGGGCGTTGATGAGTCAGTCAGTCAGTCAGTCAGGACAGTCGTGAAAACACATTTTACCCCTTTTCACCCCCTTAGGGGTGGAATTTCTAAAAATCCCTTCTTAGTGGATGCTTACGTCATGAGAGGAATACACCCTCCAAATTTCAAGTCTCTAGGTTCAGGGGTTTGGCCTGGGCGTTGATGAGTCAGTCAGTCAGTCAAGACAGTCGTGAAAACACATTTTACCCCTTTTCACCCCCTTAGGGGTGGAATTTCTAAAAATCCTTTCTTAGTGGATGCTTACGTCATGAGAGGAATACACCCTCCAAATTTCAAGTCTCTAGGTTCAGGGGTTTGGCCTGGGCGTTGATGAGTCAGTCAGTCAGTCAGTCAGGACAGTCGTAAAAACACATTTTACCCCTTTTCACCCCTTTAGGGGTGGAATTTCTAAAAATCCTTTCTTAATGAATGCTTACGTCATGAGAGGAATACACCCTCCAAATTTCAAGTCTCTAAATTCAGGAGTTGGGGCTGAGCGTTGATGAGTCAGTCAGTCAGTCAGTCAGGACAGTCGTGAAAACACATTTTACCGTCTATATATATTTCACCCCCTTAAGGGTGGAATTTCTAAAAATCCTTTCTTAGTGGATGCTTACGTCATGAGAGGAATACACCCTCCAAATTTCAAGTCTCTAGGTTCAGGGGTTTGGCCTGGGCGTTGATGAGTCAGTCAGGACAGTCGTGAAAACACATTTTACCCCTTTTCACCCCCTTAGAGGTGGAATTTCTAAAAATCCTTTCTTAGTGGGTGCTTACGTCATGAGAGGAATACACCCTCCAAATTTCAAGTCTCTAGGTTCAGGGGTTTGACCTGGGCGTTGATGAGTCAGTCAGTCAGTCAAGACAGTCGTGAAAACACATTTTACCCCTTTTCACCCTCTTAGAGGTGGAATTTCTAAAAATCTTTTCTTAGTGGTTGCTTACGTCATGAGAGGAATACACCCTCCAAATTTCAAGTCTCTAGGTTCAGGGGTTTGGCCTGGGCGTTGATGAGTCAGTCAGTCAGTCAAGACAGTCGTGGAAACACATTTTACCCCTTTTCACCCCCTTAGGGGTGGAATTTCTAAAAATCCTTTCTTAGTGGATGCTTACGTCATGAGAGGAATACACCCTCCAAATGTCAAGTCTCTAGGTTCAGGGGTTTGGCCTGGGCGTTGATGAGTCAGTCAGTCAGTCAGTCAGTCAGGACATCTTCCTTTATAGATATAGATTAAACAAACAATTGTTTATACTACCTATTCACTGAGCTCTCCTAATATAAGATAAAAAGTAAAATGAAAAAAAAAAAGAAAGTTATTGCAAATCGAAACTGAATAATGGATATAAGATTTTATTTACATCTGCAAATATTTTTTGTTATTTGTTTCTCTTTTGGACATTATTTTTAGTGCGTTGAAGACGAAGGACCAGCAACTTCATCTGCAGCATATAAAGTAAGACTACTTTTTCGTTTTTTACAATTTGCATATAATACGTCGGACGACATTCGAGACAAATGTTCTTCAGTTACTTTCAAGTTGATAGCTGTTTCGCCCCTCGTATCGCCTTCAACGTTGATTTTATTACGCAATTGGGTTTTTAACCGACTTTTACCTAACAGTATATTCTGATAGATCATGGCATACTTTCTTTGTGAACTTTTTGAATTTTTGCAATATCTTCAAAATTGAAGAAGATATAGTACACGAAAATGTGCTGTGACGTCATAATGTTGCTGCGAAATCTTTTGAAGTTGCCGTCATCAAAGAAACTTTAGCAAGCTATAACTTTCTCAAATTTAGGTTTTTTTTTTTAATTCAAAAAGTAATAAAAATCGGCTTAGATTCTCTACATTAATTATGGACACCGCTTAATAAAAAAATTTTACTTAAAAACCCAATTAGCATTAACAGAGATGGCAGACAATTTGTTGCGTTTCTTAGATTTTAAATCAGTTAAAATGGAAAACATTCTCTCTGGATCTGCATTGGAATTAGGGAGTGATCTAACAGCGCTTACAAGATTTGTCAAAGCGGGAAATTTATAACAGTAAGTACCATTTGATAATTGTCGCTACAATATTTTTTTCCATACATTGTCAAAGGTACCCTTTAATATATTTTCTTTTTCAGATTCACTGAACTCTCCTGGTAATTGTAACCACTCTTTCTTTAACAATTCTTCGTCGAAGTCGCCAAGAGTTTTTGAAATAAAACAAATATTTTTTAAAGATTTTTCTCTATTATCGGATTGGAGACAGATAGTTGGAGTCGGATGTAAAACTTGCAGATTTTTCAAGAATTTATTTTTTATGGGCAACCTTTTATATATTTCCTCCGCAGCAGTGATATAAAATTGTATACAATTTTGTCGGACAGTTATAACTATGTCCGCATGATCTTCCTTAATTAAATTATTTAAGTATGTCTCGCAGTCGGATCCGAGGAAAATTTCATTTATATCTTTTTGAATATCTTTATGTGAAAAATTTACAATTGTGGTTACGTCTTCTAAATACTCTTTTTAAACAAAATTTTGACAGATTTGGGAGAGAAAGTCAACCGATTTTAACTGTAATAAATGAATTCTCGTTTCTGTCGATTGAAAGTATGCATTAAAAGAATTGAAATAATGTAAGATATATTTAAGGAAAAGGAAATACGCTTTTATAATTCAACGTTATCCATCATTGACAAAAGATATTCTGCAGATTTTGTCTTATCACTCACAACCATTTCTTGCAAGAAGTAACGAATGGTTTTCCATGAATGGAGAAGTCTTTCGACGCATGCGTGGTGAGACAACCAGCGTGTCTTACTTAATTTTAACATTTAACAATATTTTTACTGTTCAAAACAAATTATTTATAATGTGGATTTCGTTAACTCTTTCTTTATTGAACGTATCGTCAGCGCCGCGCTCGAGCGGCCCGGAAGAGAGAAAGAGACAGAAACATATCGCTCATGTCTCTATACATATTATGTATAGAGTTCTCGATCTCGATCTGTTACTCGACGTTGCCCGAAGCCGCGAGCGCACACGTACGACGGTACGTGGCTTGTGTGCGGTACGTGACGTCACGGGCAGTCACGAGGGCCATCCCCACTCCATCCCCTCCATATGCGACCGAATGCTACCAGGCTCAGGAAATGGCAACTCTGCCTAAATGCAAGAACCACCTTAAATCAATACAATTCTTTTACGAATCCTTTCCTGATATTCAATACATCGTGTCGCGAAGCGAAGCCGAGTGCGCGTCATTGCTAAAAGACTTTGTCGAAACTACGCACGAGAGTGAGCAGCGAACGAGAACCGATTCAGACAGGAAGGAAGGAAGCCACGTCTCTCAGGAAGCGCGTTGGCAGATAACGTTCTACGTTCCTTACGTTAAACGTAGTGGCGACCGATTATTTCACTCAAAGTGAGTAATTATTAAATCTCAGATCGTAAGTCCGGTCACAACCTAACCTTGCAGCCGACCGCTAGCCGAGAGTCACCGGCCGTCCACAAGGGAACGCCGAAAGCGCAGGTGCAGCGCTCGGAGGGAAACAAAATGGCGACGAGCGGTCAACAGCCGTGGATAGTACTGAAGCGCCATCAAGCCACGTTCGTCCGCATGGAGACCACCTCCATTAAGATGCGGATCCTGGCGCCACCCACCGGCGAGGAGACGCGATACGGCGAGTCGGAGGGGGAGATTATTACAGGAGATGTAAATAATAATAATAACAATAAGAATTCACATCGACACGTAGTAATAATGGTAGAAATAGGTTAAGTTCTATATTAAGAAAAGCGCCAAGGATAATATTTTGTGACAATTGATAGGTTAAGTATCATCGCGCGGGCGCTGATTATAGTTTATGCGAGTTGAAAGACTGACTAGGTTAAAAAAGAATAAACCGAAGTACAAGTAAAGGTCACTAGTCGCAACAACACTGTCCAGTATTATCAATAAATACTTATTTTGTATGGACGTTATAAATAAACGTTTATTTTGTATGTAACAATGTTCCCATGAGTATTTCCTGCGAGAACTTAGAATAAGATTAATAGAACACTCCGTAGAATGAAAATACTCAACTTTGAGGTTGGACTAACACTCGGGCGAGAGAAAGAAGTAGATTCCCAAAAGTGGAAAACCACTTTCGCGTAGAGGTTAAGCGTTAAGCGTAGAACACGATTCCGTAACTCGCGGCGCGAAATCAAGCGTAGTTTCGGAGTTATAGAGAAATGAAAAGTTTCTCGACGCGAGCGACACCCAGGACACCTGGGACACACCATAAAAAAAACCCCATGTCGATATCGCACCGGGTTCGCTAGTTAGCGAACCAAGCGTCTTCTTCAGGAACAAAAGCTACAGATAGCTTTTAGGGATCGCGAGGAACACAGCGAACACATTCCCGTCAACGTAGGCCGACTGCCCCGGAAACGGGCAAACGGAGCGTCCTAGAGCAAAACAGAGGTCACCGACGACCTCAGGGAGGTGTGAACAACACAATAGTCGAACGGCATCCGCGTAGTACCAACGCCCGCGAAAGTAGCGAACGGTAGTAGATACGCGAAACACAACAACGTAGGCACGTTCAGAGGGACGAGGGAAACACGTAGAGGTCAATCCCGTCGAGATCGGACAAGTGCCCCAGGAAGTAGCGAACCGGGACACTTCTCCTGGAACAAATGATATAGACGGATGTACTAGGTCCTAAGGAACAGCCCCATAGGGTTGGCGTCGACGTCCGACCAAAGCCCCGGGAAATAGCGAACCGGAAGGCCGATCGCGAAAGAAAAAACGGAAATTGGTCCTAGGCGACGCGGGAAACGCGAATATGAAGGCGATTATATCGTGCGAGGCCCAGGAGGCTAGTTAGCGAACGCGTTACCCGATTGAAGCGAAATTTAATATGTAAACGCAATGGCATACGCCCGTCACACCCACGGTTGCGAAATCGGTGGATTTCACACATTGAAATTATAAGATTGTGAGAGGGAATAATGCGAGCGTGTGGCAATGCGGAGAAGTAACTAAATCATGTCAAATGATGACGCCGTCGAAGATATGGGAACGTCGAAGGCGCTATCAATGCATAAGTTAATAATGTCATGAGGGAAATATGTATAAATAATCGCGACGACTACGTATAAGTCATAATGTATGCGATATTACGCGAGTCACCCGATATGTAATGGAACATTCGAGAAGAACGCATATAGCGACGAATAGAACGCCCGGTATATGATGGAAGCTTCTAGAAGCGAATGAAAAACTTGTTTGCGACAAGCGAAGCACGAGCACGAGCTTACATACGACGGGGGCACAATAGCGGCACGTGAACACATGTGGCGAATGCGTGACGCCGTGCGAGAACGACGCACGAACCGACGACGGACTCGAGGAGTCTCTCGCCAAACGCGGTACCGTGCGGACGCGTATGTGCCGTGTGAGCGAACAACGAGATATCCCGCGTACGGAGCGAATCCGCTTATCTTACATCACAACTCACGTAATAACGCGAATACTTAATAATCGTATAGTGCGGTTACGCGTACGGAGTGTTTGTATCTGAAACATAAAGGGAAAATAAATTAAATTTTACCCGATATCGTAACGAGTGATAATCATTCACCTATCCTTTTCCCGAGATACCTATCCACCTTACCTGTCGGCATCTCGATACGGAGATCCAACGGCGGTCCAGCGATGGTCCCGAGGCAATTTCAGTGCCAAGCGAGACAGGGTCAGAGGAGACGGCGAGTGACGAGAGCAGCAGCCTGGATAAAACGCTACCATTCGAGGACGATCCGATGGTGGGTAGCCAGCTGATTGATGACGAGGCGGATCCTTCCAAAACAGGGTAAAGGTTGGAGCGAGGGGCGTCTTATAATTTTTTATCTTTTATTACATTGCGTGCGTTATAATCAAGACCCTTCCAAACGGGTATGTGTGATTCGATTAGTGCGTAAGATTTCATTATCCAAAGAGCTCTTCCAAACGAGCCAGACAAAAATTTTAATATTTTATTATTAAAGCGTATAATTAATAATTAATACTCGTAAAACGCGTGTATACGCGTAAATACTTTTTGTTTTCCTTTTCTCGTACCGGTACTTACTTTTATTTTACCTTTCCGGTACATAAAGGGTTAAAATAATGAGATTCAGAAATTTTGATATTTTAATGTTACATTGACATATTTGAGTTCAGAGGGACGTGTAGAGCTTAAATATACTTCGTTTATGTCGAAAAAACGATTGGATCAATTTTCGGAGTAAAAATGAAACAAGTAGAAACTTGTTTAAGTGAGCAAGTAGAAACTTGGACATTGCTTTCTTTTAGTTTTTAAGTGTGCAAGTAGAAACCTGCACATTGTTTTAAAGTGTGCAAGTAGAAACTTGCACATTGCTTTCTCATAGTTTTTAAGTGTGCAAGTAGAAACTTGCACATTGCTTCCTCATAGTTTTTAAGTGTGCAAGTAGAAACTTGCACGTTGCTTCCTCATAGTTTTGAAGTGTGCAAGTGGAAACTTGTACATTGCTTTATCATAGTTTTTTAGTGTGCAAGTAGAAACTTGTTTAAGTGAGCAAGTAGAAACTTGGACATTGCTTTCTTTTAGTTTTTAAGTGTGCAAGTAGAAACCTGCACATTGTTTTAAAGTGTGCAAGTAGAAACTTGTTTTAAGTGTGCAAGTAGAAACCTGCACATTGCTTTCTTATGGTTTTGAAGTGTGCAAGTAGAAACCTTCGCTCACAATGCTCCTCTCTGAGGAAGCTTGTATTTTATTCGATGTATAATTATTATTTTGGCATAACTATTGCACAAAATAAAATATAATATTACACAAAACATGTAACTAATAAAACTAATCGACGATTAACTAACAAGAATTAGTTTAAGCGAAGTTAATCAAAATAACCCTTAATAAAATAAAAGAACATACCTGACAATTTAATAGTTGCTTTCCACTTACATCAAAACTCAGATAATTCTCACTTGTAATGTCATAACTCAGTTGAATGCACGTTCTTTTTGCATGCTGGCAAGTGAGATTCAACTGAGTTTTTATTCACAATCGAGACCGTGCAATCAATTTGATGAATGAATCTAATAGACTCACATTAAAAGTGAGGCTACGAATCTGTATTGTTATGCGATAGCTTTGTCACCAAAATAAGCAGGTAAGTACAAAATAACTTATCTTACCTGAGTATAAAATATTCACATAACTCAGTGACTCAGATCACTTGAGTGTAAATGGAAAGCAACTAAAATGTTCCAAATTACTTTTATCAGAATATCTTATAATATTACAAAAAAAATTAATACATTATCTTGTTGTGATGTTCAAGCACTTTGGAAACGATATGAAAATTAAAACAGTTCTTTCCGTGTTCGTTTATCAACCTTTTAGTGTGGAGAATACCTGACAATGTTTCACTTCCTAGTCTGTTCCTAACTTTAGTTTTATTAAGATTGATTGCACTAAAAACTCTTTCCACACAAGCACTGCTATGTGGTAATGTCAAAAGATATGACACCAATTTATTAATTTCCGGATATGCCAAACTCTCATCACCCTTCCTTGTCTCACAAATTGTTTTCCAATAATTTATTACATCTTTAGTCTCTGGTTTATTCGACATATGAGTGATTGATCTCCATTCCCTATCTAATGCATTTAAATCAGAAATTATATGTGGAATTTTTACAGCTAAATGTACCAATGTCTCGGTTGAACTGACTTTTTCTGGATTTAGGAATGAAAGCAGTTTCAGTACTGACATTTCAGGGGAATTGAATGGAAATCTTTTGTAAATTTCATGAGCGCCACTAATATAAAAATCCATACATCGTAATCTAAAACACTTTTTTTCTTCATTAGACAAACTATTTCCTTCTAATGCTAATGCAACTTTTGGGCCACAATATATTTTATCAAGAGGCATATAATTTGTTGGATTTCTATACTGAATTTTGGTAACATCTGTTGTTTTCAAGTACTCGGGGTTTATATAGTAACTTAGTAATGTTCTGTAAGCATTTGTTACGTTATCATACAAGAGATGGATTTTTGGAGACTCCGATTGAAATTCAAGATTTAAATTATTGAAAATTGGAAGGACATATTCTAAAAACTGTAAATATAGTTTATTCGCCGGGTTCATCAGATTTTCGTAGATATCAGAAGCAGCACTTATTCCATCAAATTCTTCTGTTCGAAAGTAAAGGATAAGTGCTTCATATTGCTCTAGAACTCTTTTTACTACTGATTCCAAAGACAACCAACGTGTTTGTGCTGGTTGGAGAAGTTTATGAGGTTTTAAACCCAAAAAAACTTGGAAATCTTTAAATTGTGATTGTCTTTTGAAGCTATATTGCATGTAAGTATAAATATCCCTGACGAGTTTTTCAGAACTATTAGGAAGGCTTGCACATGCATATGAAGCACACAATGCCAAAGAATGACATACACATTTCATGACAAATAAATTAGGTATGTCATTAGTAAGTAAAGTTTTTAAAGAATGATTACGACCCATCATTGCATTAGCACCATCAGCAGCAAAAGCAATCATATTTAATTTGTAAGGTATGTTATTCTTTTGAAAGAAATTAACAATAGTATCATACAAACTTTGTGCTGAAGCATTTTTTATCTCTAATAAAGCTAAAAATTGATCGCGAATTTGAAAATTGACATTAATTCGTGCCACCATAGCCAAATGTTTTATTGAACTATGATCAGTTGATTCATCAACTAACAATGAAAATTTATTTGTTCTGAGTTGGTCTACTAGTGCATCAAAACTACTTTTTCCTGTGACATTATTAATTATGGCTGTACATTTTGTTCGATTACAAGACAATTTATCTATGTGTTTGTCTATATCCTTCTGAATCTGTTTGTACAGTTGTACTAAATGATCCATAACGTTAATAGATATGTTATGCTCAACTATAAATGCAGCAAGTCTTATTTCACTTTTTTTAATAGCATTTCTTGGCTCAGTCTTAAAAGTTTGTGTTACAGGAGGTTGTAAAATGACAGCTGTGACCTTATCTTGGTGTTTCTTAGAAGACATGTGTTTTCGTAATGCTGCCGTGCCCCCAATATAATCTTTAGCACATATTTTACATTTAAAATAAGTATTACCAAGTGTGGAAGGTTGAATCCAATTTTTAAATTCAGGATTGGTCTCCCATTCGCTTCTATACTTATGTGCATATAGCCGATCTTTTTTCGAAGATTTTGGAGTTGGTTCCTCCTCTTCTTCGCATGGATCATCAGGATCATCTTCAATTATATCCCTGCCCCTTTTTGTAGAAGAAGAAGATGGCAAATCTTTAGGGATATCTTCTGATGATGTCTTCGATGGGTATGAATGACGCGTAATGAATTTATCCATTTTGGATATTATTTCTGTTTGTCACTCCGCTGTCGAAACTAGACTCAAAAAGCTGTGTTAGAAAAACCGTTTTCAATTATATTTTCGTCGATTAGCTATTTACATATGTGTATATAATGATTAGAAAAAAAGTTATAGGAATACATTATTATTATTAATATACCTCTTTGTTTTTATTCCGTGATCTGCGGCTGTCTGTGACCATCTACGGCTGTCTGCGACCGTAATGTAGTACAAACGTAAATTTGCAATTTCGGATTGTGAATTGCATTTATTCGTTCGTTATAATACCACAAGACACAAACAATAAAACACTCACCGACTTTTCAGTTAGAGTTTAAAAATAAGAAAAAAGTTATAGGAATACATTATTATTATTAATATACCTCTTTGTTTTTATTCCGTGATCTGCGGCTGTCTGTGACCATCTACGGCTGTCTGCGACCGTAATGTAGTACAAACGTAAATCTGCAATTTCGGATTGTGAATTGCATTTATTCGTTCGTTATACATCCCAGCCAGAAATGATCCGTCTTTCGACGTCGAAAGACGGGTCATTTCTGGCTGGGATACCACAAGACACAAACAATAAAACACTCACCGACTTTTCAGTTAGAGTTTAATAATAAGAAAAAAAGTTATAGGAATACATTATTATTATTAATATACCTCTTTGTTTTTATTCCGTGATCTGCGGCTGTCTGTGACCTAACAACCACCACATCCCGCCACGGAAATCGTAGCGAAAACAGTGACATGCCCTCCTGACGACACCATCAACCAATCGGGACTTCAGGACTCGCATATTCAGAGCGATACCGCTACGTGCAGATGGCCGCGCTAGACACGTGATCGGCGACCAATCGACGCAGTCGCTTGCGGATCGCAATTGACATTGACGGTTTGATTTCGCGATAAATTCACCAGATTTTTGCTTTTTACGGAAAGTTTTCACCAGTTTTCAGAATAGAAAAGAAATCACCAAATTTGGTAAAATTTCACCAGGGTTGGCAACACTGTGCTGAGACCACGACTGAGACTGCGACAGAGCACCGGCGCTTACAGGAGTAGTCATACTGTTAAAGTTAGGTGAATCGCACGGTATTTTCACCTTCAGGTGTAAGCGGTGAATTAATAGAAGCAGACAACGACTTGCAGCAAGGGTCAGCGTACTTATAAAGAGAGTACGGCGCTACACATCCGGGGTGAAATACTCTTTTGCACACACACTCAACCGTTGTGGTCGCGATAGACTTCTTACCTAGCGCACTCACGCTGCATTCCCGTCAATCAAGTAAGCAGTGATCGATCACTCGAGGTGACGCAGAGTTCAATGTAAAAGTCACTACATGCAGATAGTGATGCACGGTAATGATAGGCGCATGCACAACTGTGATCATAAAATTCACCACACAGAGACGGTATTGCGTAAAGCAGCCAATCAGCAGTCAGTCAGGTAACACATGCCCAGAGATAGCATCCAGATAGAGAAGGTTGGCAACGATAGGAGCATGCGCAGTAGCAGTCAATATCAACCACAGGCCGAGAAGTGCAGAAAAGATCGGCAAGGCAGGCGCATGCGCAGCAGGGGCCAACGCTCCACACAGGTAATACCGAGAATTCCACGATGATTCCGAGAATGAGGTTAGGATGGAGATAATACTTGTCACGAAAGTATTCGGAATTAGGTGAAAACCCCGAAGAAAACGAGATAAGGCGCGTGACAAGCAACAAAAGACCTGCTTATATCTGTAACAAAATGCCCGGAAGCAGCCTACGCAGCAGAGATATTCACCTATGCAGGAGCAAAGAATTTCGACAATCGCCAAACTACTCAAAGAGAGAGAGAGTGAGGAGAGAGAGAGAGAGAGAGAGAGAGAGAGAGAGAGAGAGAGAGAGAGAGAGAGAGAGAGAGAGAGAGAGAGAGAGGGAAGAAGAGCGATGAATGCGAGAGAGTGAGATGCGAAAGAACGAGAAAGCTAGATATAAAATATTTCATTTTAATCAATGTACTGTAACGATGCGCCCCTAAGACAGCATCGTCCCGGCAACCACCCCGGATACCGCCCGACGACCATTCGTCGGGCGAGAACAGGGCGCGGTGCGCCCGCATCTTTTTTTTAAAACACTCCACCGGCCCCGGGTGCGCGGGCAAAACGCGGCACCGGGGCCTTCTCCTCGCGCGGCGACGAGAGGGCGCCGCGCCGCGCGAAGGCAAGCGCGCGTCCGCACGCCCCACTCAGCGCGCCTGACGATAGGCCTCCCTCCCGCCGGGCCCGTCGAACCGGGGTATATAAGCCGACGCTCCGGCGAGAGAAGACACTTCGTCTCCGCTCCAGCAGTCCGCTGTTCCGACGAAGCCTACCCGACCGATTCCTAGGCGACACACCAACGAGGTCCGGAGCTCCGGGTCTCGACCGAGTGCTCTGGGTGTCCCCGACTCCTTACCTTTTCCTCCTGACGGCACGGTTACACGGGGTCGAGCACGCTCGGCCTCGCAACGAGGGCTCTCGTTGCCGGCACGCCACAGGATTGCATTATCCTATCGCGTTCCGTCCCCATACCGCGTCTCGCAGCAATATTGCCGATTATATATACCGCGTTAATAACTGTATATCCTATCGTGGCACTCGATTATACGGCCCGCGTTCCGTCTACTTACCGCGTCCGTCGACCGCGTTACGTCGATTATACGTCCCGCGCCCCGTCCACATACCGCGTTCCGTCTACCGCGTTATCGCGTCTCGCAGCACTATTGCCGATTGTATATACCGCGTTCATTTTGTAATAACTGTATATCCTTATACGTCCCGCGTCCGTCTACTTACCGCGTCGTCGACCACGTTCGTCAATGTAACAACCGTATATTCTATCGTTGCACTATTCCAATTACACGTCCCGCGTTCCGGCTACATACCGCGTTCCGTCTACCGCATACCACGTCTCGTGGCACTATCGTCGATTGTATATACCGCGTTCATTTTGTAATAACTGTATATTCTACTGCGTCGAGTGCATCCGCACTCCCCTCCGATTATAGCTGTATATTCTAAAACCAATAAACCAATTCGTGTACTTGTATTCTGATTGCTGTCTCTGGGCCTTCTTTCGAACCCCGCGTCCGACGAGCTAGTCCGCGTTCGAATCCAAAGATAGGCCGTTACAGTACCTTAATTTTTCCGCAAAAATGTGACCTTCCAGTTTACAATCTACCTCCGCCTATCAATCATACGTACGAATTCTCTTTTGCTTTTAACCTTTGTGGACAATCCTGTCGCATATTCCGGCGTTTTTGATAATCGATTAATCGTTAATTTGACAAATTTCATATTTGAAAAGACATCGAAGCATGGGATTAAAGATATGTAGCCAATTCAGCCAGAACCTAACTATGAAAAGGATTGCTATACAATAGAAGAAACGTTTAGTTCATTATTTTTGTACGAAAAATATTTCCACTCTAGAAATAAAAGATCTGATTCTAATTTGGTAATAAAATTAGTATCAGTGATTGCCGGTACAATCTGCAAAAATAAAGATTTTTATTTGATATCTTTCAACTAATATTATCTACTTGTATATACCTTACTCAATGCTTATCATATTTGTGATATCTATCTAGTCATCGATAAAGTATGTTTATATCATAAATCTTTATCATATCGGCCAATAGCTTATGACAAATATTGGAGTCCTTTTTCTAAGATCGTTAGATTTCTCTTTGAAAAACACAAAAGTACATCGGAATATTCCTCACAATTAATGTATTCTCTGGACAAAAAGATTATATTAATTGTATATAATTATATATAATCATATATAATCATATATATGAACATATATAATGATATATATATATATGTAAATATATATAATCATATAAGACCATATATAGTCAATATATATAAAAAAGAACTGTTAACTTCAATTTTTTTAATTTGAATTTTTAAAAATGTCCGTGGTGCTCTAATTGTTCATAAAGTTTCATTAAAATTCGGGCCAGGAACGAATGGCTAAAACGAACAC
>JASTWL010001281.1:0-45389 GCA_035220575.1 Temnothorax rugatulus
TAGATATTTGAAACTATTAGTAAGAAAATATTCTTGGTTGTAGAAAACTTACTTAAAAGAAGTAAAATAAAATATGTAACTGCTTTTTTTGGCTGTAGAATGATTATTTTTCTGTGTGTCTTATGTATTTTTATTGTTATTGTTAACTTTTAATCAAAAACTTATTTTTCAATATTAAATTATTTGAATGATATTCTTTACTGTTAAATGTTAAATTCTTTATTGTAGAAAATTAAACACATTTCAAGTCGGTATATTATATTAATTAAACTCAAACCAAGTTATATGTTAAATTATTAAATTTATAGAATAAAGTAAAATTAAGATTGCAATGTGCATGTATTTTTTAATAGAAAAAAATATGTTTTGCGCAAAATTTCCAGTATTCTATTTACATTAATCTTGTGTTAAAATGCTAAAAATTTGTGTTGACTTTTTAAGGCATAAGATGTCTGTTAAAAATAAATAATTTTCAAATATATAAATTATAACCCCGTATAGCTATAACTGTGTATAATTATATATAAATTATAAAAAGGTGTAATAGTATGTTGTTTATCAATAAGAATTTATTAAATATAAACATATAACGTTAAAAAATTAGCTGTAAATGTGTTAAGTTATTATATGTTCAATTACTTACTCGATTAGGTTTTAAATCGTGTTGGATACTCTCAACTTCGTTATTCCAAGCAACGACTTGGACCCTATGATTGCTGTTATTGTTCAAAATGAATTTCAATAGGCAATAGTATTAGGCCTTACCAATAATTTTTTAGCTTTACCCTCTATTTCGTCTATAAAACGATCACACTATAAAATTTGAAAATAAGTTCAATAATTAATTTTTCTACTTTAAACAACATAAAATATAAACTAATCAGAAAACTTTTGACTTTGTCAGTACGTAAATTACAATAATAATTTATTATTCAACTTTTTTTTCAAAAACACACTGTTGCGTCCTCAAACTGAATAGTTTCTAATATGTCATCACTTGAAAACTGTATTATTTCAATTTCATTCTCTCTATTTAAAATGGAAATGCTTTCTTCGTCATTTATGGGATTCCTATTATTTTTTAAATAAAAATTATTTAAACAATATATTAATAAAATAAAAAATATAAATATTATTAAAACTTATAAAGAGCCTAGCGGAGTAGGCATGTGAAATCTGCCCTTGATCATACAGAGCTGACATTAATGTCACAAGTTAGTACCAATATGATAAAACTTTCCACCAAATATTATTTTAAAAAATTCATTTTTTTAGAAGTTATGCAGGGAGAAAGTAAAATAAAGAAATGTATTTTTCTCGAAAACCACTTGACCGATCTTGATGAAAAAAATATATGTTATGTAGACTAATAAAACTAATTAACAAAAAAAATATCCAAAATGTTTGCCAAAAAAAAGACCAAAAAAAAATATTTGAATTTTTTAATACTTCTTTTTAGGGTGATATTTTCGAGGTAACACTTTGAAATTTTTACGAAAATTTCTCTTAAAGTGTCCACTATAACATATATTTTTTTCAATTTTTTTAAAATGGTGGAACATAATTAAAAATACGAAAATCGTAAGCGTCGCGTCACTCCGGCGCACAGTGCAGTGCCATTCCGTGTTGCGGGTGTTCGATGTGACTTTAATAGCACATATGTACGTCTATTAAAGTCACATCGAACACCCGCAACGCGGAATGGCACTGCACTGTGCGCCGGAGTAAGCGATGCTTACGATTTTCGTATTTTTAATTATGTTCCATATTTTAAAAAAATTGAAAAATATATATGTTATAGTGGACACTTTAAGAGAAATTTTCGTAAAAATTTCAAAGTGGTACCTCGAAAATATCACCCTTAAAAAAAATATTAAAAAATTCAAATATTTTTTTTTGGTCTTCTTTTTGGCAAACATTTTGGATATTTTTTTTGTTAATTAGTTTTATTAGTCTACATAACATATATTTTTTTCATCAAGATCGGTCAAGTGGTTTTCGAGAAAAATACATTTCTTTATTTTACTTTCTCCCTGCATAACTTCTAAAAAAATGAATTTTTTAAAATAATATTTGGTGGAAAGTTTTATCATATTGGTACTAACTTGTGACATTAATGTCAGCTCTGTATGATCAAGGGCAGATTTCACATGCTTACTCCGCTAGGTCTAGGTTTTAGTAATTTAAGTATTACTCAAACTAATTATTAAAATTTAATAAAAAATAAACTTATATAGCTACATCATTTTCTTTTGTACTTGTCGATGTCATTGCTTTTATATTTAGCACTTCATTATTTTGTTTTTTGTTTTCAAATAGGTTTTCATCTCTTAGCTTCATTTTCGTATCGGCTTTGCTGGCTAAAATAATTTGATTACAGTAAGGTGTATATAATTAAGTAATAAAGGCTTGAAAGCATTTGCAATGTATACTTAGACCGTCTATCTATAAATACATGTATAATGTTTAAGATACTTGTATATTTACATTTTGCCTACCTTGTAATTTATAACTCGTCTTTTTCGGCATTCTATATCAGTATATTATGATTTTAATATTGTTATTTCCCTTGCAATTAGATGTGTGGTAAACTGTTTTATTTTTATTTTCTGATTTTAAGTCCTTAACATCCAGATTTATTTAAAACTTTGAATTTTAATCAACGGTAATTTTATACAGGAATTATGTATGAATGAACCAATCGACTTCTCATGTTCAAGTAACTTTTAATTGGAAATAAAATTAATATAAGTATCAAAAAGAGAGAATCTTGTTAGAATATTTTTCAGATAAATTATTTCAAATATTTAATCAAAATTTGCTTTAATACAAAGCTGGCCCCGTAATGCAATGAACTTTCGAGGAAGTGCTATTTCGTGCATTCCATACATGCATATCATTACTGAGTTTCGTAATCGTGCGTTTTACACCAAACGGAAGTCCGTGCGCGAATCAAATTGCGTTCACCCGAATCCTGATGATCGTTTTACAGTTCTTTTGCGAGCTGGCTGTTAGGCAAATGCATTTACGACATAACGCAAGCACACGCTTTTTTTGCCAAATAGCAAATGTAGCAATTTGCATCAACCATATTTTCACAATATATACAGGGTGTTCCGTAAGTCGAGGTCAATCGCTCGACCTCGCAGACCTAAGCGGGCTGTACCTCCACGCGGTGCATCCTGAGTAGTGCTAAAGCAGCCCGTAACTTTTATTTGACTTTAGTTGTGTTTTGAAACTCATAAAAACTAAAAACCATCTTATGTTTCAATTTTGACAAAAACATTCAAAGGCAAAGCAATTTCAAATTTTAACATAAAAATGGCGATAACTCGAAAACAACACATGTTTGGACCTAAGTTTGTATCAACTTTCTTTCTTGTTTTTGGTTCCCCATTCATCTCCTGAGCGATTGACCTCGACTTACAGAACACCCTGTATATGAACATACTTTTTTCAAATTTTAATGACGTCTGTACTTTTTGCCCCGGGACGGTTTCACAATGTGCAAACTGATGAAATTATGGAATACGCAAATTTCAACCTAACGTCAGCGATTCTTGGGCTACTTATATCAGTGGCACTGAGGAATCGCGTTAGTCTCAAGTGAAACTGTAAGAGCCACACGATGGTTTTGCATCAAGGATTAGTGAGTAAACTTTTCTATATATATATTTTTTACATTTATTTAATATTTTTATAAATCTAACTTCTTGAATTAGAACTTTTTAATAATAAAGCCACATGTCATCAGCGTTAGACAGAAATTCTGTAGAATTTAATATAATAAAATATTTATTTCTCTTTTGTATTTTTCCTCTAAATCGATTTTTACATCAACAAAATAATATTCCATAGTAAATCCATAAATATATAATCTTTCTCTCAAAAATTTTAAGTTGTTAAATAAATAATTTAGGGAACAAATTTCTGCCATATCGAACATCTGTTCGAGAACAATCTGCTAAAAATTTCCTTCATTATTTCAGTTCTTAGCAGTGACGATCTCTTGCTTCTTAGCAAATATCGCACTTGCCGGCGTCCTTCAACCCGCCGAACATCAATACAATAGCAATCCACGCTATTTGCAACATCAGTCTGTTTCGCAGCACTGGATACGATCTCCGACTGAACAATACCGCGCGGAACAGTTACAGGACCAGGAATCGAAGCGATATCTTCAGACAACAGAATCAAATGAAGATCCAAAAGAGGCTAGGCGTAAAATGGATTTTATCCGACATATGGACGGAGGCCACTCTCTTCAACCCTTGGTAAATGCTCATTATCCTATTTCTTGATCTGATGAAATGATATATGTTTCATTAACTTAACATTTACAATATTTTATTTATATTACTATTATTTCATTGAAAGTTCAAATTTTATTTAATTTGATATTTTTAAATGTAATATTTAATTCGAAACACCTATATGTAACACCTAGCAATTTGTCTTATGCGATAAATATGTACATCACTGTATTATTGACAAACAGCTTTTCTTGGAGTTAATTATATAACACAAACGCTGATATTTGTCGTGTTTTTTGTACACAAATTGATCATGTAAGTTACTGAATATTTCATAAGAATGGTATTTCTCCAGATGGTACACAACCAAAGGAAAAGATCGGATCCTGCAAGCACAGATAAGCGTGTGAAGAAACTTGAGGCGGAGGATTTTACAACCTCCGTTCTCCCAAGATTACTCATGCCGAAACTACCAAAAAATATGGCCAATGCAATACAATACGTTTATCCATACCTGAGTGAACGAGTGAAAGACACTACAGTGTTTCAAATAATTGTTAACACATTGGCACACCTACTAAATTTTTATTCTCTTCAAGAGAAGGTCTTTATTCTTATCTTTTCTGCGATGTAAAATATATAAATATTCGTACGGCATATGATACAAAATATCATATGATATTTTTATAAAAAGAGAAAAAGAACAAAAATTTGTTTTTTACAAATTTAATAAAACGCATTATGTATGTTACAGGATATCAGTATGACCAGGATCATAAATATGATAAATATGATCAAAAATAAGTTCCCATCTTGGGAAGATATTAGAAACATGTGGCCGTTCGGCACGGCAGAGCCAAGTCAGGACGAGACATCACCAGAGCCAAGTCAGGACAAGACATCACCAGAGCCAAGTCAGGACAAGACATCACCAAAGCCGGTGGACCCACTCGCTGGTGGACGTGCTTCAACCGCACAAGACAAGGTATGTTGCGACGATTCACGCCTCATTTCAATAGACCTTTATGAAATTCGCACAATCTTCGAGTTCGTGGAAATCGGACGATAACGATTATAGTAGTAAATTCGTTTTATGTGCTTAAAAATTTTTATTTTTGTCTGATCTATAAAAATTTAATTGATTATTATTACGACCGAGATATGATAGGGATTTCTTGCGCAAATATTTTTCAATTAAAATCTGAAAATTTAATTAAATTTCTCAATTTAAATCTGATTAATAAAATGCACTATGTGCACAACTTTTATATTCTTTTCTGCAATGTAAAATATATAAATATTCGTACGGCGATACAAAATATCATACGTTTTCTAAAAATATCATATAATATTTTTAGAAAAAGAGAAAAAAAACGAAATTTTTTTTTACAAATTTTAATAAAACGCATTATGTATGTTACAGAAAATCACAAATATGAACATGATCAGCACGGCAGAGCCAAGTCAGGACAAGACATTACAAATACCTTTTTACTCTGAAATGACACCGGAAGCTTACCAATACCCGATTGCACCTGGACGTGCATCCGACGGAATGCATAAGTTTGAAAAATATTCAAACGCACAAGACGAGGTATGTTGCGACGATTCACGCCTCATTTCGATAGATCTTTTATGAAATTCGCGCAATCTTCGAGTTCGTGGAAATCGAACGATAACGATTATAGTAGTAAATTCGTTTTATGTACTTAAACATTTTTATTTTTGTCTGATCTATAAAAACACGTAGAACTACGTCTAATAAACAGTAACAATCGCAAAATTAACATTTCTCTATCGAACGATGTCGGACAGAGGATCGTTCAACGGGTGGAATAGACAATGCGCCCCTATTTCAGTTAAATATGTTTTAAGACTGTACCCGAGTCGAAATTTTGACCCTTCATTAAACCTTTAATTCTAAAATTTAGTAGGAGCTAAGATGTGAAGATAGGCTCAATTATAATGATATAATTTGCTCCTACTTTGACCCTAGTGCTGTCTCAAATTTCCCTTTTCACTGATTTTAGCGTTAAAATAGGTTGATTTATATAGGAGCTAAGCTAGCAAAATAGGTTTTATTATAAACCTCTATTGACCCTTCATCTGCTATCTAGAATATACGTTCCCCCCAGGGATGAGTGTAACACATTATTTTTAACGCCAAATTTATCTAGAAATTCTGAAAAATTATATAAAGTTCTGAAAAAAATTTTATAGTCCTGGTGAAAATTTTTCTCAGAATTTTTTATATAATTTTTCAGAATATATAATATATCTATATTTTCAGAACTTCTGTATAATTTTTTTTTTCAGATTTTTTTATATGAATCTTAGATTATGAATCAGAAGTCAAATATTTCATGCGATCAGAATTTATTAGAAAGAATATACAACCAGGGGCTCGTTATGTAATGATTTACAATTTAATAATAATAGTAAAAGAACTTGTAACAACTTTTACAATTGCATTGTATAATATCTAGTAATTTACAAATTAATAGCAGAAAAAGAAATGACAAAAACACAAAAATATGTAACACATAACAAAACACAAGAATGTTATAAATTAGAATTATTCAGAATATTATAAATTAGTCAAAGAATACTGATGACACGAATCTGAAAAATAGAAATATTTTAGTTATATATATTTTTCTTATATTTATTGACGTTTTTAATTTATTGTCGTTCATGAAATTGTTTTTTTTACCGTTTGTAGAGAGGATTGTCTCATTATTAAGTTGTATTATCGCGTTATTATTTTCTATAGATTCATGAATATTATTATTATTTAATGGTGGTACATCTTGCTTAGCTTTTTTTAACTTTTTAATTTTTCTTTCTGATTTATTTCTGATTGATTTCTGATTTGTCTTTCGATATTTTCTTTTATTCGACGCCATTTTATTAATGAAATCAATTAATTCTTTTTTCGTAATAACAAATTGTACGTTTATCCATTCTAGAAAACATATTTATTAAAATATTTATTTATTTATTTACTATTTTGTAACATATTAATTTTATTTAAAATATTTTTATTATATATTTATGTTTCCCTTAGGGGAGACCGGGGCTATCTGTCTACGGGGACTATGTGTCCACCGTACTGCTATCTCAAGTTTTAAGATAGATGTTTTTACTATTGTAACAAGTAGTTGAAAAATACTCTACATAAGATATTTAAATGTTGGTTGTTTTCTTCCGATGCCTCTCGCAGACGCTATATACGTTAAAAGAAAAGCGAAAACAATTATTCACATTTTTCGACGGTCGAAAAATTTGCTGTGCGACAGTAGTTTAACTCAAATTAAAGTAAACAATTCATAATATAATAATATAATTGTTTTTTTTTTATAGCAAGGTTGAAAGGTTATACCATTAAAATTTTAGCCAAATATCTTTATTAATTTTTTATGAAAAAAGCGTAAAGTGTGGATACATAGCCCTGGTCTCCCCTATATATTACAATTTGTATTTATCCCTTCCGAACCCTTAATGAAGGGTTAATTAAATGTATAAATATTTACCATATAATCCTTTAAATAACATATGATCAATTGGAGGTCTCTTTGTCCTTTTACCGGTAGCCGAATAATTTGCAATGCTTGAACCGTATATGTCTAATATTACTTCGCGCACTATAATTTTCCAATCTTTGTTTAACTGTGCCTTCATTTCTAAAAATGTTTTTTGTCTTTTTGTTATATAAAATCCTGAATTGGGTGATATTTCTTCCTAAAAATGAAAAAGTTACGAAGTAACACTATATTAATATTTATATTAATAGATATGTATTATTTATTACATTTCATATTCTTACTTTGTCTGCAGCCGCTTCAAAATAATGATTTGGTAACTGCAAAAATGGAATAAAATAATTTTTTTATTCGTTATTATTATTTATTTATTATTTGTTGTTATTATTGTCATGTTTATTATATTATATTTATTATATTTATATGTATACATCTGCTACATTTTTACATTTCTTATTTTTATGGTTTTTAACTGTTTACAATTGTTGATCATCTATCTTAAGATAAAATATTTTTAGAAATCTTTATAAACATTACTTGAAATATTTCTTCTGATTCAATGTCCATTTTTTTGCTATTTTCATATGCCTTTTTCATCATAATTAACAATTGTTCTTGAAAATAAATATCTCTTTTAGTAACTGTAAGTAAAAAATAAAAATTTGTAGTTAATGCAAATAATTAAAATTTGTGACATTTATAAACAGTTACTTATTAGGTCATTTGGAATTCTTGAAAATATTCCAATTCCAATATCTTCATTCCCTTCCCCATTTTCGCTTGAAGCTTCCGAATTACAACTGGATCCAGTTGTTGCAACTGGATCATTAGAATAGCTTGTTGATGGTAATGTACAAAGAGATGATGATGGTGGTGTATTGATATAATTATTTCCATCATGTAGTGAAGTCGAGGGATTTGAAGAAAAATGTTTTGATGTTGCAACTCGGTCATTAGAATAGCTTCTTGATGGTAATGCACAAAGAGATGGTGGTGGTGTATTGGTATAATTATTTCTATCATGTAGTGAAGTCGAGGAATTTGAAGAAAAATGTTTTGATGTTGTTGCAACTCGATCATTAGAATAGCTTGTTGATGGTAATGCACAAAGAGATGATGGTGGTGGTGTATTGGTGTAATTATTTCCATCATGTAGTGCAGTCAAGGGATTTGAAGAAAAATGTTTTGATGTTGTTACAACTCGATCATTAGAATAGCTTGTTGATGGTAATGCACAAAGAGATGATGGTAGTGGTGTATTGATATAATTATTTCCATCATGTAGTGAAGTCGAGGGATTTGAAGAAAAATGTTTTGATGTTGTTGCAACTGCATCATTAGAATAGCTTGTTGATGGTAATGCACAAAGAGATGATGGTGGTGGTGTATTGGTATAATTATTTCCATCATGTAGTGAAGTCGAGGGATTTGAAGAAAAATGTTTTGATGTTGTTGCAACTGCATCATTAGAATAGCTTGTTGACGGTAATGCACAAAGAGATGATGATGGTGGTGTATTGGTATAATTGTTTCCATCATGTAATGAAGTCGAGGGATTGTATATAGCTAATATATTGGCTCTAGACAAAATATGTGACTCATTTGCAATTTTTTCTTCTGTTTGTTTTTTCGTAGACTTTCTTATATTTTCTGTTATTTTTCTTGATTTTTTTCCTTTATCGCGTTCGTTTATTACATCAGCAGAAAAAATTTTTGTGGAAGTATCATGGATGACACCATTAGTTGATATTATTAACTTATGCAATTCATTTTCATTATCTGTAATAAAAATAATTAAATTAATTAATTAATCGCAAAGGATTAAGGGTTAAGGGTTCGTTAAGGGTTCGGAAGGATTTGTTAAGGGTTCGGTTTTATTTACATCTATTTATATTTATTTTATTTTATTTATATTTATTTTATATTTATATTTATTTATATTTATTTATATTTATTTATTTATTTATATAAACCAAAGAATTTCTATTATTCGGAGCATTTTTTAAGATCTTAAAAACGCTCCCGGGAAAAAAAGATTATATATAATTATATATAAATATATATGATTATATATAATGCAATTATATATGAATTTTGTCTCTATATAATCATATATAATTATATATAATTATATATAATTATATATGACCATATATAGTCAATATTTATTAAAAAAGAACTGTTAACTTTGATAATAATAAAGCATTGATAAATTAAGATGTATATTTTTTCAAAAGCTGTAGATCGAATCAAAAGTGAAATGATTTATTCCATATAATATAAGCTTGACGTGAGACAGTACCGTGTCTCTTGATACCTTTTTTATATCACTGTTCGTCAAATTTTAAATACGAGAAACGAATTCTATCGAATGCCATCTATTGGATAATCCGAATTTAAAGTTTATATATGATTATATATAATCATATATAATCTACATGGATAAATGCTTCTTATATGTAATTTATATAAATTATATGAACTCATGTATAATCATGTCCAATTGTATATGAAACATTTATATATATATTTAAATATATTTTAATCGTCTGTGTAATTATATATAATTATATATAATCATATATAATTATATATAATCATATACGGTTATATATACTTCCATATAAATCTTCCCGGGCTGTTACATGGAAGCGTCGAGCGTAGTGCGTCAAGCGTCAAACGCGCGCGCAGCACCTTTCCGCAGATGTCTAAACATGCAGAATTCAGCGTCTCGACGCAAATTCAAGACACCGTAAAAGTAAAGAGGTTATATACACTATTAACATTGAAAATTTATATTTAATAGTACATATGACCTTTTTACTTCTACGGCGTTTATTAAACTCGTGTCATTAGTCATTTTATTAACGGCAAGACGCTGAAATCTGCATGTTTAGACTAGAGTATTAGTCCAGGACTTAGTTTGAACTTCTGCGCAAGGTACTGCGCGCGTGTTTGACGCTTTGACGCTCGACGCTCGACGCTCCCATGTAACAGCACCTTTAGAAGTATGATTTTTGCATACGGGGTGCGGCAACGCGTTGCACGTGGTCCAGTAGCCAATCGCATCATATTACGTATTTCCCTACATATTTTTATTTCCAGGAAAAAATGGGAAGTTGATTAACTTATGTTATTCCAAAATATATAAGTTACGTTATTCTTTAGCCTTATCACGTTTTTATACGGAAACCATTGACGGATTCATAAACACATTATTTCTCTTAATAAGTAAGCAAAGTAAAAATATGCTCTGCGAAGATTTCTAGATTTCCAAAGTGTCGTTAAGGATTAATATGTATATTATAAATATAATGACTTACCGCTTATAGCAAGGATTTTTGCCAGAGCCTTTGTTTCTTTCTGTGTTTTGAAATCTTTCCATGTTAGTTTTACAATTTTGTTTATATGTCTGTCTTTCTTGGGTATCACTGATAATTTAACTACATCTTTTTGTTCGCTTTGAAGCCACTAAATCAATGCAAATTTTTTTACTTGAGGCATAATTCTTATATAAATATATTCTTTATTTTATATTTCAAGATGTCATTTGAAATAAATGAATGATGCATAGCATACATTTACGACAAATTCAAAGCTGTTTCAAGTCTGAAGTTACTGCGAATATTTCATATGCATATATAGCTGAATTCATGTACACTCGTTGTACTTGAAATGAAATAGATATATATTTAAAGGCAAAAGTGAGATAGTTTAGAAAGCTACAAAGAGCCGTCTGTATTTAAAATATAATTAATTGTAAATATTTAAATATATAGATAATAATATGTCGTACAAATCTCTTGAAGAAGTTTGCAAAAAACAGCAAAATACTCGATTAAAAGCTTTCCTAGAAAATAGAAATGCGAGTATGTTACCCGTTCAAGACACTCAGATAATGTCAAATAATTCAAGGTAATTTTTATCATTACTTTTGACAAATAATTAGTTACAATTACGCGCGTTACTCATTGAAAAAAAGTAACTCGTTAGTTGATTCGTTACGTAACGTTCATCAGTAAAGATACGAGTTACTCCTTTTCAATAAGTAATGATAAGTATTTACATAAATATATTTGATGTCGATTATGAAAATGAAAGGAGCATTCATCGTGATAACAGCAGCTGCAAATCTAAAAATTACGAATCTACTGATGAAGATATTGGTACAATTTCCGGAGAAAGTGATTATTCGGACGTTCCTAACAATATATTTAATGTTGAAGACAGAAATATTAATAATAGTGACCAAAATGATGATCAAGATGATAACCAAAATGATGGCCAAGATGATAACCAAAATGACGACCAAGGTGATAACCAAAATAATGACCAAAATGAAGATGAAAATGATGATGATGAAAATAACGATCAAAATTATGACCAAAATGAACCGTTATACCATGGTGCTGAAATAACTGTTGGGGATAGTATGATGTTAATTTTATCTCTCCTTTTACATCATAATCTCACAATGTCATGCATTGCTGACATTATTACTGTTTTAGAATTTCATTGTATATCTCGAAATTTAAAAAAAAATAGTTTATATAAATTTAAAAAATTTTTTCGTATAAATAAAACTAATATGATTAAACATTATTATTGTATGATCTGTAATCGAGAAGTAAGATTCATGCAAGATATTTGTCCATTATGCCGTCAAGCAAACAATTCTTATTTTATCGAACTATCTTGCAAAAATCAATTAAGAGAAATGTATGCAAGACCTTCATTTTATGATAAATTGCAAAGTCGATTTCAAAGACCATTACAATTACAAAGAAAAATAACAGATATTTACGATGGACAACTTTATCAAGAATGGATAAACAACGGTTTTCTTCGTAATCCTAATAATATTTCTTTCACGTGGTATACTGACGGCATACCAGTTTTTAAATCATCAAAAATAAGCATTTGGCCATTATATCTTACTATTAATGAATTACCTTTTGAAGATAGAAAGAAAAGAGAAAATACTTTACTTGTCGGTTACTGGTACAATGATAAAAAACCCCCAATGAATACATTTTTATATAAATTTATGAAAGCATTACAAGAAATTGCTGAAGGTATTGAAATCAATTTACCCAACAACAATCATATTATTGTAAAAGGTATATTATTAATCGGAACTTGCGATCTTCCTGCAAAATGTGAATGTTTAAATTTTATTCAGTTTAATGGTGATTACGGTTGTCATTCGTGCTTATGTAAAGGTGAAAATATCGAAATTGCTCCACGTAGTTATGTGCATATTTATCCATTTGAAAATGAATTAAGTTTAAGAACGTCTCAACAATCTATTGAATTTGCTATTAGAGCATCAGACAAACCCTTTATGGGAGTGAAAGGTCATACAGTTTTATCGAAAATAAGATTTTATTACTGGGATGGCTATTGATCGCATGCATTGTGTCGATGGCGGTGTGGTAAAAAAAATTATGGCATTACTTTTTGATCAAAAATATTCACATACTTCTTTTTCTTTGTATCCAGTTATTGACATCATAAATAGACGATTAATAAGTATAAAACCTCCGAAATTTGTTCATCGTATGCCACGTACAGTTGCAGATTTAGTGCACTGGAAGGCATCAGAATTAAAATGTTTTTTCTTTTATTATTCTATTCCTATTTTTGAAGGGGTAATGCGTGCAGATTATTTTGAGCATTATTTACGATTAGTTACAGCTATAACTATTTTAAGTTCTGATGAAATCACAAATTCTATGATACAAATATCTCAAGATTTATTATGTCGATTTGTTCATGAATTTCAAGATTTGTACGGAATTCAATTTTGTTCTATAAACATTCATTTATTATTACATTTAGGAGATTGTGTAAAAAAGTTAGGACCTTTATGGGCTTACACATGCTATGAATATGAAAATCTAAATGGCCAGTTATTGAAATTAATAAACGGTACACGTCACATTGACACACAATTGGCTAGTTCTCAAGATCAGTTTATTAAAATGATTAGAATAATAGAATTATTACCAAATAATGATATTCGAAATTTTTGTTTAAAGAAAAAAAAGCAAGTCAAGATTATACAAGAAATATATCCGCATTGTTACAGTGTTGGGATTTATAAATTACAACAAATTACAGATATCATTACAATTGCGTTAAACAATAGTAAAATACCGTACAATAATACTGTAATATATCAATATTTTAGGCTTTTATATCATAACAAACTTTATGTATCTAAAATGTATAATCGAAGTTTGCAAACTGAATCATCTGTTGTACAATATTTTCAGAATAATGAAGAAAGATTAGGTATTATTCATTGTTTTATTAAACTTTCAAATTGTAATCAACCTTTTTGTAATTGCTGTCATCAACATTATGCGGTTATTTGTGAAATTCTTAAACATGATATATTTGTCACTACGGGTTATCAATTTGAGTATTCTACTGCACAATTTTTGTATAAATGTTATGTAACAAATAATTTCTATGTTATTCCTGTTAATGCTCTTATAACACCTTGTGTTTATGTAAATTTTGATAATTTAACATATGTTGTTTTACCAATTAATAAAAAGGAACTTGAATAAAATTATTCGTTACTTCTCTTTTAATTGTCGATTTAATTTTTTTAGCATTTGTATGACATATATTTGCGCCTCGGGGTATAGCGTTAAAATTAAATCTGTAGAATTAAAAGTTTAAAAGAGGAGTTAATAAGTATAATATCATTAAAATAGGTTTTATTAGCTGTGGAATATCTCAGTGTCAAAGCAGCATTAAAATTTTGGGAGCATTGTAGCTTCAAGGTAGTATTAAAATAAAATGTATAGAATTAGAGGTTTAAAAAAGGAGTTAATAAGTGTAATATTATCAAAGTAGGTTTTCTCTAGGTTATTGAGTATCTAAGTAGGTGCAAACTATCCTTAAGAATGTCAAAGTAGTATCAAAATTTCGACTCGGGTAACCAGTTCAGGTTAAAGTATTTCCAGTTATATATGTTTTAAGACTGTGACTAGTTCAGGTTTAAGTATTCAGCGAGGGAGAGTTGAGAGTGTCATTAAACGTAGTTCTACGTGTTTGCGGCATAGTTGTTACTGTGCCTGTTTGATTTTTTCAATCATCAATTTTTTTTATAGAAATAAAACAATAAATGTTTTTCTATATTTATTTTTTAATATTTCATAGTATCTAACATTTAAAACATAATTAAAGAATATATAAGAATTAAAGAATAGGAAGTGAGTGCGTGAATACATGTGTGCGCAAAATTAAAGATTTTTTTATCTTATAAACCATGCTTATTATTTTGTAGATTCTCTTCAGTATTCTTATCGCTGATTTCTATTTTGATTTTCTTACTTAAAAAAATTAAGTTATACGTACTGTTCTATCGCAAAATTCAATGCAGCGTTTACTAAAGGAATTTAGCTAAACTTTCAAACGCTACTATATCGAAACGGTAACAAATAGAGAGTTCGGTCGGGATTTTTCATAAAGGGGGCTCCTTAAGCTTTAAAATGAGATGTCATTTATTAGTCTACGATTAATAGTTTCAAAGATCTAAACGTTCAAAGTGAGACATGTTTTCGTTGAATCTACAAGAAATTTTGCGAAACTTTAAAACGCTACTATAACGAAACGGAAAGAAATAGAGAGTTCGGTCTGGATTTATCATAAATGGGACTTCTTAAGCTTTAAAATGAGATGCATTCATTACTCTACGATTATTAGTTTCGAAGATCTAAACGTTCAAAGTGTGACATATTTTCGTTGCATTGTTGCATCCGTGGGTACCCCTCATACCGCGGAGAAAGACGTAGTTCTACGTCAAAATTTAATTGATTATTACGACTGAGACGATAGGAATTTCTTGCGCAAATATTTTTCAATTAAAATCTGAAAATTTAATTGAATTTCTCAATTTAAATCTGATTAATAAAATGCACTAATGTGCACAACTGTTATATTCTTTTCTGCAATGTAAAATATATAAATATTCGTACGGCGATACAAAATATCATACGTTTTCTAAAAATATCATATAATATTTTTAGAAAAAGAGAAAAAGAACGAAATTATTTTTTTACAAATTTTAATAAAATGCATTATGTATGTTACAGAAAATCACAAATATGAACATGATCAGCACGGCAGAGCCAAGTCAGGACAAGACATTACAAATACCTTTTTACTCTGAAATGACACCAGAAGCTTACCAATACCCGATTGTCGGTGCCCCATATTTTGACAGAACTGGCAGACCGTCCTCAAATTTTTATTCTTCCTATCCAAATAATTATAACTACTATTATACATTACCCGAAAAGTACTGACAACAGGGGTGGAGTTCCGGACTGGCCCTGGGCTAAGGCCACAGTATAAGTAAGAACAGTAGGTTCACTCCGTGTCAAAGTCTTTGTTCTTCGTGGCAAACGTCCACCATAATGCTGATTGTGCGAGCGTGTTTTATTTGAACCGCTTACTAGAAACCGCTTGATAATTATATAAGAAATGAAAAAAATATAGGATATATTATATTAATTAAATATTTGAAGCAAAATTTTTGCTTCAAATATTTAATTAATTACATTGCAAAAAATGTACATTTACATTGTAAAAAATGTAAAAATTATTTACTTAAAATATGAATAACATGTGTTGTGACATTTTTGCTTCAAATATTTAATTAATATAATATATCTTATATTTTTTTCATTTCTTATATAATTATCAAGCGGTTTCTAGTAAGCGGTTCAAATAAAACACGCTCGCACAATCAGCATTATGGCGGACGTTTGCCACGAAGAACAAAGACTTTGACACGGATACAATATGTGTTGTAAAATAACAATTTTTTGAAAATTTCTCTATTATTAAACAACCTAACGTAGTGCAAACCTTTATAAATATTCTTTCAAAAATAGAGTTTTCTCATCCATGTTCAAATTTTCCGAGAAATTATTTAGTTAAACTTTATATTAGAGTTCGTATATTTTATACTTTGAAATTTATTAACCGAGATTTTAAAGAACAAAGGAAACATAATGAAAAAATAACAATTTTACAACACAAATAAAAATTTATTAATCCTTATAATATTGAGCTTTTAGCACGTTCACCAGCGAATACGTCCACCGTTGGCTTTTAATATACAGTTTGGTTTTGTGCGGGCATTTGATGGTTGGCATTTGATAGAGAATAAAGACCTAGTAGATGTGCCCATGTGTTAACAATTGCTTGGAGGAGGATTTCATAACCTCCCGTCTCCCTAGGTTACTGATGCCAAAGCTGCCATCAAATATAGCCAACGCACAGCGATACGCTTATCCATACCTGACTGCACGAATGGGAACCATTTAAGTGTTTCCCACTCGTGCAGTCAGGTATGGATAAATGTATCGCATTGCGTTGGCTATGTTTGATGACAGCTTTGGCATCAGTAACTTAGGGAGAACGGAGGTTATGAAATCCTCCTCCAAGCAATTGTTAACACATGGGCGCAGCTACTAGGTCTTTATTCTCTATCAAATGCCAAACATCAAATGCCCGAAAAAAACCAAACTGTATATCAAAAGCCAACGGTGGACGTATTCTCGCTGGTGAACGTGCATCCGACGCTCACAACAGAATGCATATGTTTGAACAATATTCAGCCGCACAAGACGAGGTATGTTGCGACGATTCACGCCTCATTTCAATAGACTTTTTATGAAATTCGCGTAATCTTCGAGTTCGTGAAAATCGGACGATAACGATTATATAGTAGTAAATTTGTTTTATGTGCTTAAAAATTTTTATTTTTGTTTGATCTATAAAAATTTAATTGATTATTACGACCGAGATGATAGGAATTTCTTGCGCAAATATTTTTCAATTAAAATCTGAAAATTTAATTAAGATTCTCAATTTAAATCTGATTAATAAAATGCACTATGTGCACAACTTTTATATTCTTTTCTGCAATGTAAAATATATAAATATTCGTATTTCAATTATTTGATATGTATAATAATTTATAAACCCAACACCTTATATGTATATTAATAAAAAATTAACATCTCTAATAGAATGTAAAAATAACATTTTTTTATATTTTACATGTTTTACAATTATTATATAAATTGTTACATTTTTTTATATATGTAAATATAAACTGTTTATTAAAGAGTTACAAAAAGTGGTCAGTTATAATGACTAAATCTTTTTCTAAGGATTCGTAGATCTCCCAACTTTTACCACAGTATATACGGTGCTTTTAGTATACGGCAAATCAATTTATTTTACTATAAATAAAATAGACGTACTTTTTACAATGTATCCTAAACACGATGATGATTTGTAAAGTGTTCCAGCGTTCACATATAGCATATACTTCGAACTCTCCACGGAAAAAACGAAATAAACAAAATTTTACTAAAAGTAGGCAAATCCTCAGATAAAGATGAACGTCGTAACGGAGGAGACACTCGACGGCGGATCTTGTGATTCTTCTGAGTTCCTTCGTCAAGTTTTTGTGCAAATTGCTTTTGACAGCCAAGTGAACAGAACAAGAATACGAAAGCCCGCTGTTGATCCTGACCCTCGGAAGAATTTCGTACCGCAATCGGTACCGATAGGACTTCGTGCCGATGCCGTGCGTTAGCGTTACCACAGTCCACATACAACTTCCCGATTTTCCTTTACTCGCACTCGGCACTTTTCGCGCCAACGATAACTCAATCCATAGCTACCCAGACTAGATAGTCAATCATAATAGTTATCACGGTGCGGGCGCCACCACGATCAGCGACGCCTCTTGTTCATTGGCTCCTGCACATACGTTTTCTGGGTCGCGGAAACGCTTGCTGCGCGGCAATGAGCGACGTCGAGACGCGTCGAGACTACGTCGAAATCATATGCGCAGTCATCCCCACTTCTGTTATAGAGTCAAATCAACACTCTTTTTCTGTAAATTTTAACACATTTAATAAATACATTCAAATTGTGTTACTTTAACATATTTTTTTAATTATTTTAATAATTTTACATTTTATATTTGTTAAGTTCAATTAACATAGCAGACATATGTTAAATCTACACATGTATGTGTTGATTATTTAACACAAAAATTTTAACCAGCAGATTTTTTCACAAAAGTACAAAAATTTTCCAACAGTGCACCAATCTCAAGAGAAACTCAAATTCAGCCGATAATTCAAATATTTCTGAGAATTGGTTACATTACCCGAAAAGTACTGACAACAGGGGTGGAGTTCCGGACTGGCCCTGGGCTAAGGTACTGTTCTAGAATGACGCTGTTATCGATTCCTGCCACACTACCTTGAAGCAACGAATCGATTGACCGTAATGGGGTTGTCATGTTTTATTTATTATAATTAATTTTTTTTATAAGCGTACATTTAGGAATAAAATGTTTTATTTCGGTATTATAAATCTACGTATACGTACGTACATACTACTACGCTTTTAAATAAATATATTTCAATAAGGACATTATAGTTCTTTTCATTACATTTTTCACACACTGTAAACCTCATCATATCATAAAAACCCATTTAAAATTATCGGAATTTATATAAATATATCTAATATGGTAATGTTGTTTGTTAATTTATACGACCTTTAAGGCAATCCAATATAAGTGGCGGCGCCGCATTCTTCTGTAGGATGGAATTAATCGAGTATGCAAATGAGAGGCAAGTATCGCTCTCGCAGATCACTTTGTTTTCCCACACACATCAATTTTTCCGGTTAAAATGAACAATGAAACCTTCGCAATCGCAGGAAGTACGGATATGAGAGAAGTCTATAATTTCTCATTCTAATTCTAATAAATCAACATTTATAAGTAATGTTAAGCTATTACGCTATTACTTTAATTCTGTCATGAGTTTCATATTAACACTAAAATATCATTAATATCGGAACCTTGAAGAAACTAACGAGTTCATAACTCACGGTTGCTCCTTAAGTAACTTCTTGATTAAGAAGTTTCAAAGTTTCAAAATACAGCTTTCAATATTAGAAGATAGCATAAATTATGAAAAAAATTAAATTTAAATTAAAAATAAAAATTTACATATCTATGATATGGCAATCAAGCTCTTAATCTAAAGATTATTTTCACGCGCGACAAAATAACCTAATTAATCTTAATTATTTCTCAGTTTTTACGCATTATATAGCAGAATATAACAACCTCAGATTGCTATGATAAACTGGATGTATTTTAAATGCATCGTTACAAGATTCTAAATTTAACACAAACGCTGCAGTGCATGAAACGCTAAATTAAATCTGTCAACGCTAAATTCGTCGCTAAATTAAATCTCACAACATTAAGTAGAACCTGTCGACGCTAAACCTCGCTAAATTAAGCTGCCAACATCAAGATGTCTTGCTAAATAAAAAAAAATCTATATTTTGGTTATATACCCTTATGAAAAAGTACACTCAACTTCGATGGTTAACACTCAAAGTTAAGTGTTAACATTAAACTTATGCGAGTTGACACTCAAATTTGGGCGTAAGTTTAGTGTTTGTCATCAAAGTTAAGCGTCAACTCTTAAATTTAGGTGTAGATTGAGTGTTGACCATTAAGGTTTAGGTAAGTTTAATCCTCAATGATGAGTGTATATTGAGAGTTTATTCTCAATGATAAGTGTAGGTTGGGGATTAAGCCTTAATGTTTTAGTGTAGGTTGGAGATTGATCCTCATCGTTGGATGTTGGTTCGGTGTTAACAGGGTGTTAACCTTTAATGTTCTATAACGATTTAATCAGTGTCGCCATGATCCCTTTATCGTTGGGTGTCGTTTAAATGTTATTGTGTTAATCTTTGTTAAGTGTCAATTGACGGCCCATATTATTATTATTAATCGAGTATTGATAATATAGTACTATAATTTACTCCTTGAACATATATGCACACACATACATAAAGAATAGATTTTTTTTTAGATTTATGTTTCTTTAAATTTGATTCTTAATTATTTTTCAATTCATAAAATAAATTCTTTATTTTGTCAGGTAGCGTCTTTAGGCGTTCTCATGCATGCTGTTAACGTTATTATATTAATATTATATTATGTTAAATATACGAATTTTATATTAATAATTATTGTACATTAATTGTAATTGCATTATTATTTTTAATATTTACCAGTTATTATCAATACACGATTTTTGAACGCTATAAAGATATGTTATATAGGAGTATATACAAGTAAGATACTCTCTGCACAATAAATAATGATTTTATATTATTATAAATGTGTATACAAAATTAAATATACTTACAGAATACAAACAACATTGGTTTAAAAAATGCATTGAAGAAAAATTACAGCAAATAAAAAATTTAAATGTGGATTTAAATGCGAATTTTCAGTACAAAAAAATTGTTTAGTATAGTTAACTTTATCGTTTTCTTTCTTCTACAACTGATATATTCCTAAAAACGGATATTTTACAAATTAATAAATGCTAATTTTCTAAAAAATTAGTAATATATTTTCTAACAATTACTAATTGCTCAAGGAACAAATAACATACTTTTTAAAAACTACTAATTTTTCAAAAAATGAGAAATATTTTTTTTCAGAATAAGTAATTTTTTTAAAAATTGACAGTATTTTAATATAATTGCCAATTTTTTAAATTATGAGCAATATAATTTTGATTATTTATTAATTTCTCAGACAGAGTATTACATTTCTAATCAACTGATAATTATTTTAAATTTAGAGCTTAGTGTTTTATTAATTACCAATTTTTTGTAAATTAAAATTATAAACGTTCAAACTTTTTTATTTTTGATTAATTGAAAATAACCGCTGATATCATTTCTAAAAACAGAATTTTTGCCGATCACTGTTTTAACTTAATCCAATTCAACTTAAATTTTGGGTGCACACTTGCAAAAATTAACTCCTTTTTTAAAATAAATATCGGTGATGCACGACGGGCAATGTCCAATGGGTGTATGTACATACAGTTTTTTTGACAGAATAACTGTATGCTTATTGGATATCGAGTATCGCATTATCGAGTTGGTCTGTCAGAACCTTAAGTTTTAAATACATAAAGTAACTATTAAAGTAACTATTAAATTAGTTACTAGTTATCAAAAAATGTAACTAAGTTAAGTTAAACTTATAGATGGAGAAAAAGAATAAAAATAACTGTGACTGTAACTTCGTTACAAGTAACGAGTTACTTCCCAACCCTGTCGCCTGACAACTTCGCGAATCCAGTCTTTATATGAAGAAACATTAGTATACACTCGAGGTAAGTTGTCAGGACAAGATTGGTCTCCGTAACTCATAATACCTATTTGAAAGTCCTGGCCATTTTGTCTTACGATAAGAGGATCACTGCTGTTTCTCTAAAAATAAAATATTATTTAACAAATATTAAATAACTGTTACGAAAAGAGAGAAACTTTCGAATTTTATTTATTAAAGCTGACTAAAACGATATAATATGATTTATGCTGCGCGTTAGAATATTATACTTGCCACTTATACTTGCCATTTTTGTAATATAATATTATCATAAACAATAACTCTATTATTTGTGATTATGTTTTACCTCGGGACAAGCGAATTGTCCCCATCCTGCGGCCGTGCAAATGTGCTTATCGTTGATGGACCAATATTGCCTGCATACATTATTTTCTATAATCGGCAACATGGCGAACTTAAGTTTCATCGTCTCCATCGTACTTTCGCTAGCCGTGTTATTTTCTGTCCAACCGACCACATAAACATCTTTCACAAAGATATTACTCTCGTAATATGCGAGTTTTACTGGCTGAATATTATCTAAAATAGAGAAATATTATATTTAACTAATAATTTCTTAAAATCAATATTAAGGCATGATATACATTCGTAATACTTTTTCAGTAGTTTTATAATTTGTGACATTTTTTTAGTATGCATCAAAGTATATATCCAAGATTATAAAAGAAGCTGTACATAGATATACAATACAATTTTTGATTTCCACGAGTCTCCGTTCCACATTTATAAGACCGATTATTCAAATCGTTATTAACTTTCCGCATATTTTCCATAGAATAATTAAATACTGCCGACATATAAATAAGCGCAAAAGGAAGAAGAAAAAGAAATATCAATTTAAATGTACTTACTGGAAAAGGGAATATCTTGTGACACATAGAGTAAGGCAATATCATTGTAGCCCTTTGTGTATTGTGGATGTATAAACGCTTGAGTCGAAATCATCACACCGAGGAATCGAAGAAGACTGTGACCAATTCCAAAGTTGTTGATGATAGTGAACACTACGAAAAATGTACTTATGTATATATTGAAAAAAGGAATATTTTGTGGCATATAGAGTAAGGCAATATCATTACAGCCCTTTGGCGTATTGCAAATGTATAAACGCTTGAGTTACAATCATCGACATACCGAAGACTCGAAGAATACCGTGTTTAATGCCGTCAATGTCGAAATCTACGAAAAGTGTTCCGGGGTTCTTTCCGACGCAATGGGCGGCTGTGAGAACCCATCTTTTGGATAAGATCGTGCCGGCGCACGGTGTCAAGTATTTGCCGCCCAAGATTTGGTGCACTTTTACCATGTATGGAAAGCTACTCGGGAACTCTATCGCAGTTATGGATTCCTCCGACATGTTAGTTATTGCTTCATCTATTAAAAAAAAAATGTCAGTGTAGCGAAAAATGATTATTATTAACTTAATTCGATGGTAATTATTTAGAATAGGGTCTTTTCCGAATTTTGATATTTCTTGGTAAAAATCTTTGTTGTGACTCCGACAGTGATAATCAATCGGGGAGCCCGAAAAATATGTACCCTACCAATTTTGTTTTTACTTATTTTTTTACCTATTTTTTCTGACGTGACTTTCCGGATCTTCCGACGTTATAAATATATAGCTCGATATTGGTTCTGACACGGAGAAAAATATTAGTAAATTATTTGTTACTATAGTGACAACAAACATTTGAGTAGCAAACTTTTTGCTATTGCAACAAAAGGTTTGCTACTATTGCTAAATTAATTAGCTCTCGCAGCAAACAAAGTAAAAGAACCGGTAGTAATTCGTGAATCATGTCTATTTTGTTGCGTCATTTCGGTGTCAAACAGTTTGTGTCAATATTAAAGGAAGTAATTTGCTGATATGTGTGTATAGACAGTACATATGTAGGCGAAGGTCAGTGGGGGTGAATCTCGGTTCGCGTGGAAAGTTGAAAACCCGACAACTGATGATGCGAAAAGTACAATGCTGTCCAGAGAAACATCCATGCAAACCGAGGTCAACTCCCATCCACCCCCGCCTACATGTGTACTTTCAAGTAAAAGAAAATTGAACGTTTGCGTGGAAAGTTGAACGATACTTAAAAAAAAAAAAAAAAAAAAAATAGATAAAAAATAGGTAAAGTACATATTTTTCGGGCTCCCCCGATTGATTATCACTGTCAGAGTCACAATAAAGATTTTTATCAAGAAAACCGCAAAAAAATATCAAAATTCGGAAAAGGCCCTATTCTAAATAATTACCAAATTAACTAAAACTTTTTTAATTTTTGTTTTGTCTTACCATTATTCGCGTCAAGAACGATAGTATCGATGGGATTGTCCTGAGTGACGTTTCCAGATTCGCTTTCCAAGTACAGACTTTGAGTATATTGACATATTGACAAACAGAGTACAATGCACAGTAATACCTTCGTACTTAGCGGACTCATGATAGACTGTTCCGCGTGCCGTCCCTGCAAATTTCCCATTATTATGCAGTCGCGTCGATATTCAGGCAATAATGACGACTAATAATTATTAACACTTTCGACAACGTTTTTGTGAGCTGTATTAGATGTAAAAACTCCGGAAAAAATACTGCATGCAAATATATATACCATATTATTGCACGAAAGACACTAGCATGTGCGTTATTTTCGATTATTTATAATTGAAGCGATTATACTATACGTGTCTTTATTAAAGGTATTTTTTATGACCGTTGTATTGTCCACGCATATTGTAAAAATCGGGACTATTGATTATTATTTATGTATTAAAATTCGAGACACGAAGCGCAAAGAAATTGGAGACCTTTTTCCCCCGAAAATTTAAGCATTATTAATTAATCTTTATTAACTTTTACAAGTTCTTCGAAATTCTATTAATATTGTTCATCTTTGGTTGATTGTCGGTAGTTCGCAGATGTTATTTTTGTAATTTTTAAGAGGTGTTTGTTATTCTAACAAAATTTAATGTGCGACTGTCGCTAGTGTTTCCATTGTCGCTAATGCATGGAAATTTAATGGGGTCAAAATGATGAAGTGTGGTATGAAAGAATGTTGCAAGTCAAGTGAATTTACTTTACGCACGCGAAATCAAAGAACTTCGCCTATTTTATAAGGGGTTTTGGGCTATCCGGGCCTAGTCATTAATCATACATAATTTTGTAGAATGTAGGTAATAAAAATGTAGGTAGTATTAAAGAAGAAATAATTTTAGGTTTTCAAACCCCCTCGCTGAAGGCAGTTCTGACCTCCTAATGATGTCATTTTATTTGTTCGATGGCTCATCACCAGAGCTGTTTAAGATAACAAATACGTTATTGCTATGCTCAGAAGGTTATACTAAAAATAGTATACTCTATATACTAAAAGTACTTTTTTAGTATATAGTATACTCTATATACTAAAAAAAAAAATAAAATAAAAAACGACTAGTACATCCGCTGCTTTATGCTTAGGATAGACTTCATTGGTATCATCGTTACTATCGTTGTATGGACATCACTAATTGTGTCACTGATTTTGATTTTTTTTACCATGACAAAATAATGAATTAGTAAAATTAATGCCGGGTTAATCAAATACAACAACTAAATATAAAATCAGGTACTTAGCCAAGCAAATGTGTCAACAAATAAACCGAAAAGTAGATATTCCATATTTTGTTTGTTGCCGTTGTTATCATGAGGAGGTGGCTTGAACGCAAACAGAAATCTTTAGGCGAAGATAAAAACAAAAAGTACCTAAGGAGCGCCAATGCGCGTATAATGCGCTTTGAATGTACATTAAACTTTGCATTAAATGCGAATATTTGTCCCACATTATATGCGCATTTAATGCATATTATGGAAGCGCATACCAAAAAGTACACCTATGCTTATTGATCGAGGAGCAAATGAATTGATCGGAGCTAATGAACTCTGTACTATATTAGAATTTTTCTTTGCTCAGCTTTTAAGCATTGCTGTGAGCACATTCCAGTACAGCTATCACAGAAGAAAAGAACATTCTTATTTAGAGAATATCTTTATTTTTGACAGGATAAATGTCATTTATTTAAAATTTAATTTATATAAAATTTAAAAACTTAAATAAAATGTTTCATAATGAGTCAGAAGCAACTCATTTAAATATTTTATAAAACCTGTCATTTATAAATTGAATGATCCATTTGCATTAATTACGCATTTGAATGCGCGCATTTTGAACACACAATTAATGTGGTTTTGAAGCCAATGCAATTGTACGCGCATTAAAAGCACGTTATACGCGCATTGACGCTCCTTGGGTAGAATTCTGGGAGTCATGTTTAACTATAAAATAAAAATTAACTCATCAGTTGATTGCGAGCATGAAAACATCGTGTATTTATTTCGGTATTAGACACAGTCAGCAGATGACAACGATGCCAAATAAAGTCCGTGCTGGGCGGAGGGAGCATGAAGCGGTGGATGTACATACCAGGCGCTCGATTCTTGAGTTCATTCGCAAGAGAAACGTATGCGTAAATGTTATTCTTACAGAAACGTTGCAAGTTGATTGGTTAAAAATTATGCGATAGCCAATCGACTTTTCTGTAAGAACAACATTTGCGCATACGTTTCTCTTGAAATGAATTCAAGAATCGAGCCCCTGTGGTTTTTTATTTTTTTTTAAATATATATCAGATACCTTTTGACTATAGCAATAATGCATTTGTCATCTTGGATAGCTCTGATGACGAGCCATCGAACAAATAAAAATGGCATCATTATTAGGAGGTCAAAACTGCTGCCAGCGCGGCGGGGGGTTTAAAGATTATTTAAACTATTTCTTCTTTAATACTACCATAATAATCTACAAAATTATATATAATTGCAGATGACTGGAGAGCCCAAAATGAGATAAGTTTTTTATGCCCAGTTAGGCGATTTTTGCAAACGCGACATTCCTTTATCGTGTGAAAATATCCGAATCCGCTATTACAAATAAATTTTTCGAACATTTTTCTCTAAAATTTTATTATAATAATACGATTGCAATCTCACAAATCAATTTTAATTTAATTATTGTTTGCAATATAGCTATTAATAAATATTATTAGGGGTATTCAAATAAGTTAGAGTTTAACGGTTTGACAGGTTATGCCGGGTTAAAGTCGGGTAAAAAGTTAATTTTTAAACTTTGGGCGCTTTTTTTTTTAGGTTAGTAACTCCGGCTGGAGTTATGGACGCCTTCAGCCCCGCCTTAGGGCTATATAGCGTAGTGAAATGTTGATCTACGTTTTTTCCTACTTCATATGATCCTATTTATCTTTTTAATGAATCTGTATATCACAGAAATTTTTGTCCAGTCCTTTCTCCTGATCAGCTCGAATATGTCCTCCGATCCTCTTAAGTTCCTGATTTCAAGTTCTTCGTTCAGTCTTTCTCTCTGGTTATCATACATTCTGCATTCCCATACCACGTGATTAATGTCCTCTACGTAGTTTCCACATTCGCAGTCAGGTGTCTCTATGTACTCTTTTCTGGCTAGAGACTCGTTTAAATTGTAATGATTTGCTCTTATTCTATTTAACCATGTATAAAAATATCTCTCCGCTTTTATATTGTGGAACCAAGGTTTCTTTCTTTCCTCGTCGTAATATTTCCCAAAGTAGTCTCTTCCTTTGTATCTTGCTTCGTTTTTTATTTTTTCTTGCGTTCTGCTTTTGGCTTCTTCCTTAAAAATTGTCATATAATCTTGAATGGGCACTTCAATATTCTTATTACTATTTTCTTCTGTCCCCACTTTTGCCAGTTTATCCGCTATTTCATTTCCTGTAAAGCCCCTATGCGACGGTATCCATGCGTAAATTATTCGTTTTTTAAATCTTGTTTTTATTTTATGATGTCTCCTTCTGATTTCGAGTATGTATTTATTTTTGTACACGTCCAGCCTGTTATTTTTAATTGCTTTAATCACTCCTTGATTATCGGATAGAATAACAATCATTTCACCTTCTTCTTTGAGTTCTCTTTCCAATTTATCTTCTATTTTCCTTAAAGCCGCGTATATCGCAAATGCCTCGGGGGTGTATGTTGACGAGTTTTTGGGTAAGCTTGCGTAAAAAGCGTCTCCTTCCTCTTCTACCACGATCCCCGCTCCAACACTAGGGTTTCCCTTAATCTTGGATCCATCCGTGTATACAAACTTAATATTCCTTTGATTGTACTTGTTTTTAAAATCTTCTATCACAGTTCATAGTCCTCTTTTTTGTACATCATTTCTTCAATTTCTCTTCTTTCCTTAACTTCTGCTTTGTTCTTGAAGAGTTCTCCTATTTCTAGATCTGTTTCAATTTCTTCCGTGAGTATATCATATTCTGTTTCCCATAGTTCGTAAGTTTTCTTTTCTTCTCCTATTTCTATATTTCTTCTTTTCTATATTTTTTAATATCGTCCCACGCCGTTGTTATTGTACTTTTTTTCTTCTGAGGGTATCTCATTCTTTCTTTTGCTTCTTCTATGGATAAGTTTTTCAAACTCTTTTTAATTTCCTCACTTCCGTATTTTTTAACTTTCAGGCAGAATTTTTTTGCCAACATCAGGGCTCTTTCGCTTAATAGATCAACTTTAGATTCCGCGATTATTACGTTAGTCGGTGTACTGTTTCTGTACTGTTCTTAGTCCCAAGAATTGTCCCCTTTCTAGTTTTAATTTTAGCCTTTCTAAACAAGGTGCATATATAAAGCAGCCATAGTCTGCCACTGATCAAACTAAACTTTTGTACAAATTCAGAGCTGTGTTGCAATCTGACCCTCTCGTTACATTATTCAGGTACTTTAAAATGTAATTTGCTTTCTCTATTTTTGCCCTAACTTCTGCTATGTGATTTTCGAATTTTAGTTGGTTATCTAACCTAATACCTAAGAACTTAGCTTCCTTTTTACACTCTGTTCTTGTTCCCTGGAGATCTAAAAACATTTCCCCATCAATAACCCCATACTTATTGAACTCTACTAGGTTGGTTTTTTGAAGTTCAAGTTCTAAGCCTATTGCTGCCAAATTTTCTGCTATCGTGTTAACTGCCTTTTCTAGCTTACTTCTATTTTCTTTCCTATCTTTTCCTATAACGTACATACTTCTGTCATCTGCAAATTCTAAGTCTACTATGTCTCTCTCTACACCTTTGTCACTTTCGTACGTGTTACCTTCATATAAAGCTGGACTTAGTACCGAACCTTGTGGTAATCCTTTTCTAATTATTCTAGATATAGTCCTATCTCCGTCGATTACGAATTCTACTTCTCTATCGTCTAGCCATGTATCAATAAAGCCTATAATTCTCTTTGGGCAATCCATTTTAATCAGCCTGTTTTTCAATATGTGGAATTGAACGTTATCGTATGCCGAAGATACGTCTAAGAAGGCTGCCAGACAATATTCTCCTTTTAGTATTGCTGTTTTCGCGTCTGCCGTTATTTTTGTCAGGTTCTCTATACAAGATTTGCCTCTTCTAAATCCGTTTTGTAATCTATTGAACTTTTTTCCTTCTCCATCCACCATATCAGTCTTTCGTTTACCAGTCTTTCCATTAATTTTCCCATGCATGAAGAAAGTGAGATTGGTTTTACTTTATTCTTATTTATCTTGTCTATGAAGAATACCTGGTATTTTCTCCATTCCTCTGGGAATCCTTTACCTCTCCAAATCTCATTAAATATATCAAGCAGTATTCTTAGAATACCTTTTGGTAGTTCCTTTATCATCTTGTAGTCAATTCCGTCTACACCTGGAGATGAATCTTTTTTGATCATAATAATAGCTCTCATTAATTCTTCCCCTGAGAATTCCCTGTCTAGTATGTTGTTTTCGTCTTTATCGGGTATTTTAATTTTTTGTGTCACGCTTGGAGCTGCTAGCTTTTCGATGTCCTTTAGAATAAGCTCTTCTCTTTCGCCGAATTTCCATTTATTCCATTCTATTTTATTTCTCCCTTTTTTAAAAATCCGCATCATTTTCCACACGTATGACATGTCGTTGTATTTTGTTAAGCCGTTGCAGAATTTTTTGAAACTCTCTCTTTTCTTTTGTTTTATCACTTTTCTCATAATGGCTCTACTTTTCTTGTATTCCACGAATGAATGAATGTTTCCGTGTCTTCGGAATTCCATTCCATTCTTTTTCCATTTCTTCCATTTTTTTTCTTCTTTCTTTCTTAGCTTCCAGGCATTCTCTATCCCACCATATAGCGTGTTGTTTTCTTTTCTTTTTCTGTGTATTCCTTTTGTTGCTGTTTAGATTACCTCTTCTAGTTCTTCTTGGAGTTCTATTTTCATCTACCTTTTTTCCTGAGGCAACCTTCACCGCATCCGTGATATGTTTCATTACCGTACTATATTTAGTTTGCAAGTCCTTTCCCGTTACTTCTTCCTTTATTGATTCTATCTTATTATCCAATATGTCTTTGTATTCTTTCCAGCATGTTTTTTTATTAGCTGTTCTATTTGTTTTCTTGGTGTATGGAGTTTCCTCGATTTCAACACTTACTTTTATAGGAAAATGGTTTGATCCCCATGTGTCCTTAGCTTGTGTGTATTTTAGTTTGTCAATGATATTTACTTCTGAAAAAATTAGATCTATATTAGAAGGGTTTTGGTTTATTTCATTTAATCTTGACATTGTGTCTGTATTCACACAAAGGAATCCTGCGTTAAAGAATTTTTCCTGTAGTCCTTCACCGTTAGAGTCCGTATTATTACAATTCCACAGCATATTGTGTGCATTAAAGTCCCCCATTATTAGTATGTCCATTCCTTTTCTGTTAAACTTCGTTATTTTGGTCCACTCTCCAGGATTAATACTTTTAGACGGCCTTCTGTAAACCCCGATTATATTCATGCTAGAACTTCCGTACTTTGTCCTTATTCCGCAAATGTCGAAATCCTCGTCTAAAGGTACGTTTTCATGGGCAGTGAAATGCTGTAGCAGCGAACAGCAGTTTAGTAATTTCTTAGAAAATTCCTAGGAAATTACTAAACTTTCCTAGAACTTATTAAACTTTTCTAGAAATTACTTAGTAATTTCTAGAAAATTACTAAACTGCTGCTCGCTGCTGCAGCATTTCACTGCCCATGAAAACGTACCTTATGTCCTTCCATTCATCAATTATCTCTATTTTTATATTTTTCTTGCAGAAGATAAGAATACCTCCACTATTTCCTCTACTGTCCACTCCAACAGTATTGTATCCCTTTACATTTATTTTTTTATAATCTCTCACTTTTGATTCTGTAATTACTGTTATATCCGTGTTTTTTATATATCCATCTATTTCTTTTTTTTTCCGATGTATCCTCTAGCATTCTATAATATTATTTCTAGTTTTTCTTTTTTGTTCATATTTTATTATTGGTATCTTTGTCTTTTTTGAGAGTTACAATTATTATATGTTTCCCCTCCTGTGTTGTTTTCCTCTGTTTCGTCTTCTGTATATGTGTTTTTAATTCCTATTGTTCTTTCCACTTCTTCTTGCACAACTTTTTTAATTTGATTTCTAATGAATCTCCTCCAATCTTCTTCATCGAATACCTCTTTTATATTTTGATATTGTTGTTTATTTACTATTCTTTCTTCTCTGGTTTCCCTTTTTGATTCCTCATCTTTGTTCCTTTTTGTAATTTCCTCTCTCGTTCTATCTTTCCTAATTGAAAATTTGTTTAGCTCTGTTTCTCTAGTTCTTGCTGACATTTTTCTGTCATATTCATTCTCTTTAATTTTATTTAATGTTCTGTTATAATATTCCTCCTTTTTAGCTATTCCAGGGTTTGCTGCAACCTTGGCGTATGTCCTTTTTTCGTTGTTCTCAGAATTTTCCCTTCTATAGCTCGTTTCTTCGAAATTTTATCTGTTAATTAGGTTTTTATTTCTTAGTCTCTCGTCTATTGTTGGCCATGTCATATTATTATGTTTGTCATATTCTCTTTCTTCTATTTCTTGTCCGCTTATTATCCTAATTGCTTCAGTATATGACGCGTTATTGTAAGCCATTACTATTTTGATTTCCTTATTTTTAATGTATACCGGGCATTTCCTGTCCGTCGCCCTATGACGTCCTCCGTAATTTACACATTTGTATTCGAAGCCGCATGGACCGTGAGCCGTGTTGCCGCATCTTCCACAAAGATCGTTGGATTTACATTTATTCTTGAAGTGTCCATATTTAAAACATCTGAAACATTGGCTGACTAATTCCACATAAGGCCTTTTAAGTTACCAAAACCCTCAAAAATTGTAAACTTTTCCGGAAGTTTATTTCCCTTTACAGTGTAATTATTATATTATTCGTTTCTTTTGTTTCAAGTTCTTTCTCCTCCCTATTATATATTCTTTTTTTCATAACCTCTAATTGCAATATATTCTCTTTTTTAACCAAGTTTTCCCATAGTTCCTCTATGCTATACGGCCAATCCGCGATAACCCCTTTACAAAACTTCGATCTATTGTCTATGTATACCTGTATTTTATCTTTGTACCTTGTATTTAACCTTTCTATACACTATTCCGTCTATACACAACTATTTGCGTCTTCGTCTTTTCTAAATTTTAACCTCGCTAAATTGAATCTATCCATCTCGAAATAATCTGGAATGCATCCTATGTTGTGCAACAAGCTCTGAATCTTTACCCTGTTTAGTCCTTTTTTAACGCACATACTTTCTCTAGTTAATTTACAGCACACTACCTTGTACCCTTTTAGCCCTGGTTCGAAATATTTATTAGCCATTTCTCTATCTATTTCCTCGTTTCTTAACCTACGGTCTTTCTTAACTAACTTACCCATGACGTTGACAAAAATTACCTCCCAGAAGTTAATATCTTTGTTATGCTCTTTTCCGTCTTTCTCTCTTACGTCTGTTAGTATTTCACTTTTTAATTGCGTCTCGTCCTTGTTTCTCGAACCTTCTAGATCCGTATCCATAAGTATCTCCGAACTTCCGGCATCCGTCTTGGCCTTGTTCATATCAGTTTTATCCGTCATTTTATCTTCTTTCCTAAGCATCTTTTGGTCTGAGATTGCACTTCTGTATGCAGGGAACTTCCTGATTTCTTCTAATATTAGATCGTTCTTGTTGTTATTACCATAACCTCGCTCGTGTATTCTGCCTAAAAGGCCCTCCTTCCGGGGGGGGGGGGGGGGCGATGTAGCTTTTCTTAATTATTTCTTTTCTATTTTAACTACGCTACAGGGATATCCTACTCCTGTCTCTCTTCCAACGCGCCCGACTGATAAACAACTATATTATCACTTTCTAAATTTTACACTCTCGCTCGTTACGACTACTCTCTACCACGTCCGCCATGCGAATCCAAACTTTGGGCGCGCTACTCTTTAAGGTTATGCAAAATACATAAGTGACTCATTAACCTTATACATTAATCTTTGGGTTAAAAGTTTAAAAATTAACTTTTTACCCGACTTTAACCCGACATAACCTGTCAAACCGTTAAACTCTAACTTATTTGAATACCCTTATTATCATGATACACTTCAAATAAAGAAAAAACTTCGGATATAAAATCAATTTGGATATAAAAACAATTCTAAATCAACGACAAAATCTTTTAAAACAATTTTAAAAGAATAACAACACTTCTGCCTCGTGAAATGGATTTCACCTATAAATTTGTGACACAACATTTTAGGCTACTTTTTATGGGCTTAACTCGATGGGCAAAATCGAATTTTTTTGAATTGTGACAGTATTTTTCTAGGGTGCGATATATTATTCTCTTGCTTTTTAGCTTTTCAAACATAGCTATTTTGTGAACAATTACGTTGAGAGTCAGTGGGCGTTATAATTCTCATTCCACAAAAAAAGAATTTATATAGCACAACTTTATACTTACAATAGACTTTACACGATGAAATATAAACTATGTTGTAAATACGCACCGCGATTTGAAGAACTGACAAGAAATTCTCGAGAACTGTCTCTACAGTCTTCGAGACTTCTCTTTTTACAGGAACCAAAGAGGATCTTATCACTTTTTTGGACAGCTTTAGTCTAGTCTAAATGATTTATCCTAAGGGATTACTCTAGTGTTATTATATTTGAAATAAGTACACGTGGAAGATATGAGTATATCATATTCTAAGAGTTCTCAATATTATCGCATTCCTAAGATAAGTACGTGAACGACTATCACACTATCTTCACAGTACCTTCAGAATGCGCCTGCGTTTGTAATTCTACTGTTTGCCACTTTGCCAGGCTATCTGATACACTTATGACCGACGACGTTTCAAATTATTACTCCCTATAAAAATGTTGAGAATCAACGCGGACGTTGCGAAAGTATTATTGCTTATAGTGCAGTGCTATTAATTCGATAGCAAGGTTGACATTTGCCAGTAATTATTGTAACATGTCTTGAATGAGGGAAGAAAATGAGACCGGTTAATAGTAATATGAGTTTATAGGATCAGCTAACTTCCTCAAATATTGAGATATCGGGCTGTTTTTTTTTTAATCGATAGAGAATTATTCAACGAAGGTTGGTATTGAATTTGGCGATGATCGGTAAAGGGGTTCTTTTTTAAAAAAATTTTGAATTTTTTAAGAAATGTCCGTATGTGCTCTAACTTCCGTAATTTTTGAGATATCGAGCTGTTTTTTTTTTTAATCGATAGAGTATCATTCAAGGAAGATTAGTATTGAATTTGGCGATGATCGGTAAAGGGGTTCTTTTTTAAAAAAATTTTCAATTTTTTAGAAATGTCCGTGATTGCTCTAACTTCCGCAAATATTGAGATATCGGGCTTAATTTTTTTTTAATTGATAGAGTATCATTCAAGGAAAGTTGGTATTGAATTTGGCGATGATCGGTAAAGGGGTTCTTTTTTTTTTAATTTTTAATTTTTTTAGAAATGTCCGTTGTTGCTCTAACTTCCGCAAATATTGAAATATTAGACTTAATTTTTTTTAATCGATAGAGTATCATTCAAGGAAGGTTGGTATTGAATTTGGCGAAAAAAACGCGTCAACAATAGTACCTCATGGGTGACGAGGAAATCTATTGTCGTGCTTTTACAAACGTCGGTTAACTTCAAACCTTAGTTTATTCACTATTCATCTCTTTCTAAGGGGGACAGTTAAAACATCTCAAGTCTCAATAATTGAGACTTCAAAAAATGATGTTTTAGGATAATAAAAAAGTGTGCAAGTAGAAACTTGCACATTGCTTCCTCATAGTTTTTAAGTGTGCAAGTAGAAACTTGCACATTGCTTCCTCATAATTTTTAAGTGTGCAAGTAGAAACTTGCACATTGCTTCCTCATAGTTTTTAAGTGTGCAAGTAGAAACTTGCACATTGCTTCCTCATAGTTTTTAAGTGTGCAAGTAGAAACTAACACATTGCTTCCTCATAGTTTTTTAAGTGTGCAAGTAGAAACCTTCGCTCACAATTTTTAAGTGTGCAAGTAGAAATCTGCACATTGCTTCCTTATGGTTTTTAAGTGTGCAAGTAGAAACTTTCGCTCACAAAGCTTCCTCTATGAGGAAGCCAAAACAAATAAATACTAATAATTATATATCGAATAAAATACAAGCTTCCTCATAGAGGAGCTTTGTGAGCGAAGGTTTCTACTTGCACACTTAAAAATCATAAGGAAGCAATGTGCAGATTTCTACTTGCACACTTAAAAATTGTGAGCAAAGGTTTCTACTTGCACACTTAAAAAACTATGAGGAAGCAATGTGCAAGTTTCTACTTGCACACTTAAAAACTATGAGGAAGCAATGTGCAAGTTTCTACTTGTTTATTTTTGATGGGGGCTCGTTTTTTAGCAGGTCTTTACGAGTACTATACTCTTGTAAGAGCGTTTTTATAATAAAAAGATGTAGAAATTTTTTCCGGGGAGATTCTCCCGGGAACTCATTACCGGGGAGGATATTTCCGGAGAGATTTCTTCCTAGGACCACGCCTGCCGACTTCCTCCACAGTTCGAGAGAAGCCAACAGATGACACGCCGACCTCATCCTCAGAATCGACGCAAACTAGCCCAAGGAAGTCAGGCATCGACGCAGCCACGCAGACGAAACGGAAAGGAGGCAACCGCTTGAAGAAATAATGGCAATAAAGACATTGACACATTAACACCTGTATATAATGTAAATATATGTTTCTTGTTTAAAATGCAAACTTGTGTCACATTCTTTCCGATCCTTTGCGATTCACAATCCATAGGCCAACTCCTACTCACACATTAGCGGATAAGTTAGAATAAGGTAGATAACCGATATATAAAAACTAAGTAGTAGCCCATATATGTTAAAAAAGGTGTGGATATAATATACGTATTTTTTTCATTAACTATATGATTTAATTGTTACATGCTATACGTTAAAGTTCCCAATTTAAAATATTCCATTAAAAAAAAGTAATTCAATAATAAAAATAAGTACAAATGCAATTAAAAAATAGAAAATATTCGAATTTCCTCTTTACCTATAGATCGAAATTTCAGGATTGCTGTCTATAAATTTATCAAATTTTTTGATAGCCATCGGTAGAGTCTATCTTATTAAAAAAAAATTATTTTCGAAAGAAATGAAGAAAAAGTTCGAAAAAATTTCGAAATTAAGTCTAGAATTTGTAAGATTTTTTTGAAAAAAATCAAAACGGTTGCATTGAAAAAAACAAACATTTTTTACTTAAATCCTAAAAAAAACAGTCATATTGTCCATTAAAAATTTTTTCGATATTTTCTTCGAAAAGTACAGTGAAAAGCGAAAAAAAGACAATCTTATTTTTTACAATATCTTTTTTCTTCTTAAAGTTACAGGCATTTGAAGTTTTCCAAATTTTAAACTGCATTTTCTTTTAAATCCATAACTTAAGTATGGGTAGAGATACAAATCTGAAAAAAAATAATAGAAGCTACTTTCATTTAGTATGAAAACACAAAAAAATTTCGGCCAAATCAAAAATGGTCGAGAAAAATCATCGGTTGAGTTTGCATGGAATGCCCCATATATATATATATATATATATATATATATATATATATATATATATATATATATATATGGGTTAATAAAGCCATAGTGGTGTAAGTCAATTTTTTTTACCATTTTTTTTCCTTCTTTTTTCAACATATCTGCATGTGTAGACTGCATCCATGAACTTAACTCGATAGGTTAAAGAAAGTGACTTACACCACTATGGCTTTAACCTCTCCATATATACCCCGATATGTACATATCTTAAAGATGTGAATTTATAATTTATGGATATTACATTATATATTACGATATATTATCACTTTTATAACAGTTACGAAAATAACTCTGCCTGTTAATAACTGCTACATTTTTTTTATCCAGCTCAAGAAGAAAAACGACACAACTTCAATCAATGCTCCAAACAGGGGGGATCTAATCTATGTCCCTAATTATGTACTTTTAACAAGTAATGATCCCGAGAGCACTTTTCCGATAACCATTGGAGATAAATGGAAAACAATTATGCCTTGAGATCCATTTTACCCGCATTGGGAGAATGCTCATACTCGAATAAGTGTCAAAGACGAAAGATTCAACGACTACAAATATACACCACCTTATGAAACGTTTGCTAAAGTTTTCGAGTAGCAAGTGTTACAGTTACAACAATTACAGATCGTAATGGTTTTCATGTTCTATTTATTACACTTACAATTAACTACTATTATACCATACGCGCATAATTTTTTATAAAGGTGCATTCCTTCTCAAACTTCGTCCGCTCAGTAGTCGAACATTTATATACGATTTTCTACATAAGGAATAAAATGTTTCATTTCGATATATTATAAATCTACGTATACGTACCACGCTTTTAAATAAATATATTTTAATGAAAACATTATGTTCCTTTCGTTACATTTTCAATACGTTGTAAACTTTATTACGTCATAAAAAAGACCCTAATTACTATTTAGAATTATCCAAATTTATATACAACTATACTTGTATATAATATAGTAATCTTAATAAGTTTACTATAATCTTTTAATCTTTTAATTAATTTTCCGAATATGTGTTTAATCATTAAAGTAAGTAAATATATAGTATAAAAGCATAATATAAAGTGAATAATAATAAGTTTAAATCTAAAACATTCTGTATAGCCTATAGATAAGTTAATTAATGAGAAGATAGTTTCACCGCGATTAAAATAAAAACCGATAATATCCGGATTGCATCTCCAAAATCATAAAGTTTCATCATGGAATATAAACACACCAGAGCACTTCCACTAACAATCCCAACTTTGACTATAACCGGTAAGCGCATGAAACGAAAATTCAATTTCAGACAATTTGCCAGGAGAGTTAATTGAGCCGAACGCGGGAATCAAGGCGCCGCCCGTACGTCTGTAAAATATGCGAATGCCGGAAAAGGAGGGCAAACACTGATCGAGATTTCTGACTCGCCCCCCGGTGCATCTCTCTTTGATGAAATGTAATTTCCTCGATTCCGCGGAAAGCTACTTTCAATGACATGCGCAAATGTTTATCTTTCGTTATTTTTATTGACGGGGCAAACATCACAATGTTTGAAACGCGATAAAAATTGGTTAGAGAATTATATTTGTTATATTTGTCCGAATAGAATTGAATGACAAGTCTCAGCAAACTACAGAGATGAACAGAGATGAACGAACATTATAAATCATAACTCGGCTAATGTTTTGCTGAATCAATTGGTATAGTAATCGCAAGATCCATTGATCGAGATGCATCGTTGATCTATTCAAATGGATACATAATGCGTAGCTGACGACTGCCGATTGTAACAGTCATAAACTCATCGTATAATAACGCGTCAAAGTAACGGAGCACTGAGGCATTTAAAGTGCGCTGAAAGTTATGAAACGAAACGTAAAAGGAACGCACCGTGTTCACAGCGATGTAATCATCAGCGCTGGTGCGTGTACGTTATCGCGAAATAAATTCGGTCTTTTGTACTGTTACGTACGGAAATTTTATCCTAAAATTTCGAACGACGCACGTTGGAATTTTTGAACGGTTTAGACGACGCACACGCTATCTCAGAATTCCGAGCGAACGCTTAGGTCAATACAAATGTTTGGTTTATCCTACGATTATCGGACGGCTGTTGATAGGCTGAGACCCAGATGAGGCCTAAAACTACGTTTCTAGAAACTTCTAGAGAACCTCCCCTCTTAAGAAACGTAGAAAGTAGTAAAAATCTCGCGCGGGGGGTTCTGGCCATTTCGCGTATAAAAAGGGCGAAAAACGCGGCGGAGCGACACATAGTTTTCGGCTTCGGGTCTCTTACTTCATTCTCGACTTTAATCGTTTTTCTAACTCTTATTCAACTCCAGACAGTTAGTGACACTGAGGAATCGCGTTAGTCTCATCAAGTGAAACTGTAAGAGCAACACGATGTTTTCGCATCGAGGATTAGTGAGTAAACTTTTCTGATATATATATTTTACATTTATTTAATATTTTTATGAGTCTTTAACTTCTGGAATTAGAATTGTTCAATAATTAAGCTATGTGTCATTAGGCAGCAATTTTGTAAGACATTAATACATACTAAAACATTTATTTCTCTTTTGTATTTTACTTTCCTTCTAAATCGATTTTTATATTAACAAAATAATATTCCGTAGTAAATCCATAAATATATAATCTTTCTCTCAATAATTTTAAACTGTTAAATAAATAATTTAGGGAACAAATTTCTGCCACATCGAACATCTGTTCGAGAACAATCTGCTAAAAGTTTCTTTAATTATTTCAGTTCTTAGCAGTGACAAGCTCGTTAGCAAGTATCGCACTTGCCGGCATCCTCGTTCAACCTACCTATGAACATCAATACGATAGCAATCCACGCTATTTGCAACATCAGTCTGTTTCGCAGCACTGGATACGATCTCCGAGTGAACAATACCGCGCGGAACAATTACCGGACCAGGAATCGACGCGATATCTTCCGGGAGTTCAGACAACAGAAAAAAATGAAGATCCAAAAGAGGCTAGGCGTAAAAGAATGGAAGAATATGGGCGTAAAATGGATTTTATCCGACATATGGACGGAGGACGCTCTCTTCAACCCTTGGTAAATGCTCATTATCCTGTTACTTGATCTGATGAAATAATATACCTATGTTTCATTAACTTAACATTTACAATATTTTATTTATATTACTATCATTTCATTGAAAGTTCAAATTTTATTTAATTTGATATTTTTAAATGTAATATTTAATTTGAAACACCTATATATAACATTTTGTCTTATGCGACAAATATGTACATCACTGTATTATTAACAAACAGCTTTTATTGGAGTTAATTATATAACATAAACGCTGATATTTGTCGTGTTTTTTGTACACAAATTGATCACATAAGTTACTGAATATTTCATAAGAATGATATTTCTCCAGATGGTACACAACCGAAGGAAAAGATCGGATTCTGCAAGCACTGAATCAAATAAATCTGAGATTATTGCACATGACAATGATGTGGCCGCGAAGTCGTCCTTAACTGACGCCAAGCATCCTATAACCATCGACTCGTTACTTCTGAGACTACTCCGAGAAAACGAGCCTACTAATACTACTGGTAAATATTCCAAAGAGAACAAGAACAAAATTTGTGACATCTTCAAATAATGACCTAATACACCGCTTATCTTGAAAATCGTGTAACTTCAGCTTATACGAGTTCCAATAAAACGCGAATGTAAATTAAAGTATCGATATTAAGGAGATGCTGGAGTGGCAAGAATTACCGACATTTTTTTTAACAGACTAAACTTTGAATTGGCTTTACGGAATTGAAAAAACTTTTTTACAGAATTAAGGTACGCACGAAAACGGAGGGCGCTGCAGATTTTACATCAAAACGAAGAAAAATAGAAAAATTATAGTTTTGTTATCGATATTTTCTGCGGTCGACTCGTGACTACATTTGCTGCACATAAAAATTTAGACTTTGTACGTATAAAATAAGTATACAGCACCCTCAGAGTTGCAAAAAAGAACAATGTTGTCCTTTCAGAAATGAGCCTAGAAACTTTAGTATAAGAGAAACATTTGTTTGAAAATCTCGTATGTATGGGTGCGTGCGGAGTAGTATTGCGTGTAGCGAGAGATGGCGCAGCAATCGAACAAGGACAGATGTCACTTCGTTAGACAAAGATAGATATAGAGAAAACAAAATTAGAAATGTTGACATTATCGACATCGAGGAAGTTCGGCCGTCACTCCAGCATCCCCTTAATGCGAATTCAATGTAAACTATTTAATTACAGATAAGCGTGTGGAGAAATGTCAGAAGGAGGATTACATAACCTTCATTCCGTTACTGTTGTCAATGCTGCCATCAAATGTAGCCTACGGAATTCGATACCTTTATCCATACATGACTGCAAAACTGAATAACATTACAGTGTTTCAAGCAATTGTTAATGTGCTCGCGTATTGGCTAGGTTTTTATCCTCCCAACGCCTTCCAATCGCCAACGATCTCTGGAGTCCCTGGACGTGCATCCGACGCTCACAACAGAATGCATATGTTTGAACAATATTCAACCGCATAAGACGAGGTATGTTACGACGATTCACGCCACATTTCAATAGATCTTTTATGAAATTCGCGCAATCTTCGAGTTCGTGGAAATCGAACGATAACAATTATAGTAGTAAATTCGTTTTATGTGCTTAAAAATTTTTATTTTTGTCTGATCTATAAAAATTTAATTGATTATTACGACCGAGACGACAGGGATTTCTTGCGCAAATATTCTTCAATTAAAATCTGAAAATTTAATTAAATTTCTCAATTTAAATCTGATTAATAAAATGCATTATGTGCACATCTTTTATATTCTTTTCTGCAATGTAAAATATATAATAAATATTCGTACGGCCTATGATACAAAATATCATATGATATTTTTAGAAAAAGAGAAAAAGAACGAAATTTTTTTTTACAAATTTTAATGAAACGCATTATGTATGTTACAGGAAATCACAAATATAAACATGATCAGCACGGCAGAGCCAAGACATTACAAATTCCTTTTTACTCTTAAATGATACCGAAAGCTTACCAATACCTCGATATGGCGGTAACACCTACTTCTGTACAACCTCGACCACCTTTCGTTACTTATATGCAAAATCCAGAAATAACGAGGAATTATCGGCCACCGATGAGATTGTTTGGCCATATTTTGACAGAACTGGCATACCGTCCCCAAATTATTATTCTTACTATTCATATAATTATCCGAACTACTATTTAAACCACGACTCAGGCAATGCAGATTTCTACATCAATCTCAAGAGACTCAAATTCAGCCGATGGTTCAAACATTCCTCGAAGACTCCCTGAGAACTGATTACATTACCCGATAGTTGCTGTCGGTGTTGACAACAGTAGAGTTCCAGGCTGGTTCTGGCCCTGGGCTGGGGCTCGTTTCCCAGTACTGGAATAGGTGTCCACAACCGCAAATTTGACGACCACACTTCTAAACCACCTTATGAAACGTCTTCGTCACCAGTTTATTATTAGTGAGGCACTGTTAATATGACGCTGTTATAAATTCCTACCACGTTATCTTGAAGCAACGAGTCGATTGACCGTAATGGTTTTCATGTTCTATTTATTATAGTTATACTCTTATACCACGCACGTATAATTTTTATAAGCATATATTCTTCCTCCTTCGTCCGAACTATGTGTATGTACTAATTTCGTAAACGTAAATATTTTCACGTTTTTTTCGTTACATTTTTAACATGCCATAAATCTTATCATATCATAAAACACTATAAATTACTATTTAGAATTACCCAAATTTATATATAATATAGTAATCTTAATAATTTTACTACAATCTTTTAATCCGTTAATCGATCCTTTAAACTTCTGAATACGTGTTTAAAACAGTTATTTATACACGGAAATTAATTTACTGTATTAGCATGTACCGTTTCAAAATGAGATTCAAATCTCGGGAGAAATAATGGAAGATTAACGTGCATGCTTTTGCCAAAGCGTACGTGCATAGAAGTTATTAAAAATATATATGCATGTATTAGAAAATCTCATAATAAAAATGAACATTCTCCTGTATATTCTATGACATTTTTATATAATTCGCCGTGTATAATCTTATCTATAATAATATTATTATTTTCTACATATTTACTATTTTAATTACGTATACTATTATATAAAGTTCTGACAAAGTTAGGTTTCTCTCTAATCTCATAAGAATATAAATAATCTTCAACAGTATATGAATAAATATGTTTACGCATGGTTTCCTGAATAACACTACTTTCTCAATTAAAGATTGACATTAAAGATGAATATTAAATTAAAATACTTTTACAATGACGTCTATTTACGTATAGAAATTAAATCATCGACATTAAAAGTTAAGTGTCAAATTAAATGTTCCTAAATGCAGCTTTTGCCTTTGACGAATATCAAAGCGAAGAATGTAAGAATGGACTTGACGAAGTCGGTGCAGCGCGACGTGTTCTAGAGCAATGTCCGTTCCGGGCTACGTGCTTCCCTTAATTGAGCGTGCACTAATCTCCCTTTCCCCCCTGGCCTGGAGGGGTCCACGCGGCACGGGGGGATGCTGGAGCCGCAGGGGAACTCAATCAGCGTCGATAAAGAAGTGCTCACCGATTCTTACACATACATACAGAGCGCCTGCTTTAGGGCTACCCGTTATACTGATCTGTATGTTTTTGGCTGAATTCGGGGAGACGCGTAACATGTGCATATGAAATTTTCAAATGCTCTTTTCTCTTATACTCAGCTCATTTCTGCAAGCACAGGATTCTTAATTAAAGTACTTTTTAACTCGACTGTGACTGGCAATATATAACGTCTTTCCGATATGAACATTGAAAAAACTGTGAGCCAACTTGGTTTGTCGGATTCACACAGCACTTTTTTCCGGATCAATCATCGAGACATTATTAAATTCGACCATGGGTTTTGGTCTGTTGATGTAATTTTCTATATTAAATAGTTTGAATTTTTATTGCGAAAAAAAATATCACCCCAGCCAGGGTTTGAACCTGGAACCTCCCGTATACCGTGCGGGTGTCGTACGACTAATCAAAAGATTAGTGTGTCTGAAACTATCGCGGTAAAACAGACCTGTCTCCAGCATCCCCGCAGTCTCGACATTAAACGCGTGCTCACGTATACGCGTAATAAATTAGGTTTGTGCATTCTGTGTGCTATATATTTTGATATACTAATTATGAATATGTCAATGAAAATTGGCGCAAAAGTCATTTTCTAGGTAAAAATTAAAAAATGACCTTATCACTTACAATTAGCTTTCAATGATGAACATATCTAATATACATATCAAAGTACATGCGTGGGCGGGGGGGGGGTTTCGCCCCCCTGCCCCCCCCCCCCCAATGGGTTGATTTCTGAAATGATTTATATTAAAGACAGAAGAATGGTCTGAATATGCAGACGGACACGAGGATCTACCCGAGAACTATCTCGACATGATCGAGGGGCTTCAAAAATTTGAGAGCTCCGCGGTCGGTTTCTATCACGCTTTATTTATTATTTTTGGAATCAGTGTTATACATAGATTGTTACCGTGTTACAAGGTCTAGCATTACCGTTATTTGTTTTCACCGAGTATTGTTACACATCGATCTCTTAACCTCGAGGCAGACGAAACATATTAGATCGGTCATTATCTCTCGAAGCGTTGTCGAGACAACTTGCGTCCGTTATCTTTCAATTTGTGCGCTATACCGTATAGGATCAAGTTTTATTGTAAGTAACTCACAGTGTTCAGTTTATACCCTTACGGAAAGAACTACAGCGGATTACAGAAAATTATATTACAGGAACTACATAAAAGTACTACTAATTATTACGCGAAATTACAGACTGAAGTATTGTAATATGCTGTAATATTTTCGTACTATACACTCGGATTACAGGAAAATATTACAGGAAAATAGCCTGTAACACCCAAAAGATTGCAGTCCTCTTAATACTATAGAGGACACTGATTTCCGATATTCACCCGGCAATAAAAAAAAAATTATTTTTTTCGAAATTTTATTACTATTTTATAACTAAATTTGTTTCTTAAGATGCAGTCTATGATTATAAATATTTTCTCGTATTTGAAAAACACACTTACCTTGGTGGGATTCGAACTCGGGACCTCGGGACCTCTGGATCGTGAGAAACCTGCCTTCGTGGTAGACTACTTCTTAATTTGATGTAAGTGTCATATATAGTTTACATATGTC
>JASTWL010001282.1:0-45368 GCA_035220575.1 Temnothorax rugatulus
TCTTATTCCCCTTTCTCTCATCACCTTTATTAAAACTCCTCTATCCACCGAATCAAATGCTGCCGCCTTGAGATCCACAAAACAGGCTATCAGTTTCCTCCCCCCTTTCTTCTCCAATCTTCTGTTCACCATATAGTTCAATACATAAATGTTTTCTATTGTTCCCATTCCCTCCCCTTCTAAACCCAGTCTGATTTTGCGGAACTATTTTCTTCCCTTTCCAACTCCTCTCTTAGCCCTCTCCGCTAGGATTGCCGTGTATACCTTATACAGCGACGACATTATCGTCACCCCTCTATACCTCCCTCCGCCCTTTACCCTCCCCTTTCTTTACAATTGGCGCGATTATTCCCTCCTTCCATTTCTCCGGCCATCCTCCTCCCTTCCATCTCCTGTTTTATGAATCTCCAAGCCACCTCCTCTACCTCCTTACCCCCTGGCTTCCATACCTCACTTGGAATCCCATCCAACCCCATTGCCTTTCCATCCTTTAGCTTCCTCATTATTCTCCTCATTTCTTCTAAGCTTATTTCCTCTTCCTCTTCTTCTCCTCTCTTTCTTCCCTCCTTTCCTTCTTCTTCCCCCCATCATTACCTTCTCTTCCACTCCTCCTAACAGTCTCATGAAGTGCTCTTTCCATTCTTCCTCCTCTATCCCTTCCTCTATTCCTCTCCTTTTTCTCCTCTCCTCTATTTACTATCTCCCAAACCTCCGATTCCCTCCTTGCTTCCTCCGCTTTTCTCTCCCACCTCAAGTTCTCTTCCTCTTTCTTCTTCCTCCTGCATAGCTCGTTGAACACCTTCTTTTTTTCCTTGTATTCGCTTCTTTCCCTCTTTCTTTCCTCCATTCTCTCAGTTTTTTCTTGTTTCTTTTTCTTTCTTCGCTTCTCCGCAATCCTCATCCCACCACCCTACCTTCTTCTTCCTCCTTCCCTTTAGCTCCTCTTCTACCCCTTTTATCGCTTCTGCAATTCTCGCTTCCATTTCTTCCCAATCCTTGTTTATCTCTTCCCCACTTTCCTCGACTTCAGCTTCCCGTATTTTTCCATGAACACCTTCCTCCTTCCTCGTTCCATACCCCCCTGCTTCTTTTCCTCCACCCTCTCTTCTTTTTTCTTTCTCCATACTTCCCCTTCTTAGTACCACTTCCAAGGGATGGTGGTCCGAATCCACTCTGTCCCCCACAGTCATACTCAACATCTTCTCTCTTACTTCTCCATCCCCTATAACGTAGTCAATCACCGTATCTCCTCTCCCTCCTGTGAAAGTATACTCTCCTCCTCGTCCCCTCTTATGTTCCCGTTGAAGATTTCCCATCCCCTTTCCTCTAGGCTATTTACCAGCATCCTCCCCTCTCTATCCATCTTCTTATCCTTCGATTTCCTTCCCCCCACTATCTCCCCTCCTTTGCCCCTCCTCCTCTTCTTCCCACACCTCCCTCCTTCCCTTCCTGTCCTCGCGTTAAAATCTCCTCCAATTACCGTATACCTTCCTTCCTCCTTTCTTTCCATTATTTGTTCCAACTCCTGAATTGTCTCCTCCATTTCCTCCTTCTTTGCATACACCCCTACTATTCTCCATCTCTCCCCCCCTATCCTTACCTTTCCCACTATCATCCCCTCCCTACCTATTTCCATTTCTGTCCCCTTCTCCTTTAATCCTTTCCTCATTCCCATTACCATCCCTCCCATCGCTCTCCCTTTTTTGTTCTTCCTCTTCGCCCATTGTACTCCCCACTCATATCCTTTAGGCAATCTTCCTCTCACTCTTTCCCCCAACCCTTCTCTCTCCATCCACGTCTCCGTCAGGACAATTATATCTTCCTTCTTTAGCCCCTCCCAGAACTCCTTGTCCTTATTTTCCAACCTGCCACATTCCAAAATAATATCCTCCACTCCGTCCTACCTCCCCCCCCGTCCTCGTCTCTTCTGACTTCTATCCTGCTATTCTTTCTCTCCTTCTCTAATCCTCTCTTCCTCTCCTCTTCCCCCCCCACTCCTCCTTTTCCACCCCCTCCCACATCATCCCTCTTCTCCTTCTCTCCCCCGCTCTCTCTTCTTATATTTCCCTTTTCATCCTTTAACACTCCCTCTTCTACATCCCATCTCCACCATAAATTTTCTATTCTTATTCTCCCCGCTTTGATCCACGCCCTCCTTCCCTCTCTTTCCTCTCTCTTCTCGCTATCTCTCTCAGTTTCCAGCTTACCCTTCTCTCCTCCCATGTCTGGTCCTCCGTGATTCTCTCTCTTCTACCCTTCAGATTCCTCTTTTTCTCTCCATTACCTCCCTTTTTTGCTCCTCGTTTTCCAGTTTTACCAACACCATTTCCCTTCCTTTATCTGCATCCCCACCTATTCTCTTCACCTCCAATGCCTTCACTTTAGCCCCTATTCCTTCCAGCAACTTTTCTGCCTCTTTCCTCCTCCCTCCTTCTCTTACCTCCAATCCCCTTACCACTATATTCCTTCTTCTTTTCCTCCTTCTCCTTCCTTTCCAGCCTTCTCTCCCCACCTCTCTCATTCTCTCTTCCACCTCCTCTCTTCCTTTCTTATCCCCTCCCTTATCACCTCCTTTCTCCCTTCCCCATCCTTCTCTTCTAGCCTTTTTATCCTTTCTTCCATTTTTTCTTTCTCCCTTTTTTAATTCATCCCTCTCTTCTCTCCACCTCCTCTCCTGCTCCCTGAAGTCCATTTTCAGTTCTTCGATCTCCTCTCTTATCTTCCTTCCTTGATCCTTAAACCCTCCCCTAGCTCTCCCATCATGTTCCTAAATTCCTCTCTCTTTCCAAAATCACCTCCCTCAGCTCCTTCACACCCATCTCCGCTTCTACTTTGGGAGACCTTACCGTCTTGTTGCTCCTCTTGAAAATATCCTCTCCCCCGCTCTTATCCTCGTCCACTCTCTTTCTTTTCCATAACTCCTCCAGATTTCCCGTGCTTCCCCTTCTACCTCTTTCCCTTGCTTTATCCGTAACTCCTTTCTTTACCCCCAACCCGCTCTCTCTCTCTCCGCTCATCTCTCACCGCTTTCCGTCTCCCTTGCCCCTCTCTTATTTCTCTACTCTATGCCCGCTCTTTTCCCGCCACGCGCGCCGTCTATGCTACACGCACTCCCTGCCCACGGCCGCTCTACGCTCGACACTTTCCCCTCTTACCTCTCCGCGTATTCCTTGCCTGACCCGCACTCACAGCTGCTTTCTACCCCCTTTTCCCCTTTTCTCTCCCTCTACTTCTCACACACCCTTCCCTCCACTTCCACCCGTACTCTCGCTCCTCCTCTCTCCCCCTCTCACTCTCTCACCTCCACCCGTACCCTACTACGCTCTCTCACCCACCACCGAAAATATCTGCTCTGTCACCACGTGTCACTCTCTATCGCTCCGGAAGCGCCTCCCGACAACGCGACGACCTTTCACGGCGCTCATCGCGAAATATCCGCCGCATGGAAGAGAGCCGTACGCGATCCGAACTTTCAGAATCAAACCGCGACTCAAGGCGTTCGTTGGAACTTCATTCCTCCATCCGCGCCGCATTTCGGCGGACTGTGGGAAGCGTGCGTCCAGCGTTAATTTCACATGAAACGCGTCATCGGAGCACACACGCTGACATTCGAGGAGCTGACCACGCTCTTATGTAAAATCGAAGCGTGTCTGAACTCGCGACCGCTCGCTCAGATGTCCGACAACGTTGATGATTATTGTGCAATGACACCGAGTCATTTTCTAATTGGCACCGCGCTAACAAGCGCCCCCACGCCTTCTTTACTCTCGACGAAAAGGAAACGCGTCTCACTCGATGGCAGCTAATTCAGCAAATGCGCGATAGCTTTTGGAAGCTGTGGTCGAATGACTATCTGCATACATTGCAGCAACGCCCCAAGTGGCGTGAGGTTCAAAATCTTGCTCGAGTCGGACGCTTAGTACTTCTGTGAAACTCACTAGCTCCTCCGAACAAGTGGGAGTTGGGCAGAATCATAGAGTGTCACCCTGGCGAGGATGGACTTACACGCGTCGTTACGGTCAGAACGGCCAAATCCACGTACAAACGCGCGATCGTTAAGTTGTCATTTTTCCCGGTTGATGTAAATACCGATCGTAGTGATCCAGAGTGACATTCCGTGATAGCTACGAAGCATTGTGCGCTCAATCGCACCGTATCTCTGTATATACTGTAAATAATTCTGTACATTGTCAATCTAGTTTAAGTTGTTAATTCTTAAGTTTGTTTCAGCACTCGCAGTGCTCCGCATGGCGGGCGGCGCGAGATCCACATTCGTCACGGCGGGCGGCTCCTGTCTTTATTGCGAATCGGTATTCGCGGCGGGCGGTATGTTCAGGATTTCCCCCGCGATCGATCACCGCGATCGATACCGCTGCCGCCATCCCTGAGCCGCCCCCTGAACGAGGCGACTTCGCGCCGCTCCCCCGCGTCACCCCTGACCGCGCAGTCTCTCGCATCGCGCTATCGATCCGTTCACGCCTGGATCCCGTGATCCTGCGAAACGCGCCTATTGGCCTGTTCAATTGTCGCGTCACCGAATGCTGCGGAAACGGGCCCGCGAGAGCTCCGGTCCCGCAGTAGCAATTGAAGGGCGGTTCAAGCGGTGCTACAGCCGACGTGCACCCGTCTCGTTAATTCTACTCCGTTCACGCAGTCGAACCTCGCCGTCGTGTTTCCGTGAAACTCAGCAAGTTCGTTCCACGCGGATTTACGCCCCGTCGTGCATCCGAACAGAAATTGTCGTGCCATCCGTGCACTCGCGAATCGTATCTCACAGATACTCGCAACCGCGCTATTCATGCGCTCGTTCCCGCTATCACTGTGCGGCGACGGACATTAACGCCTCCGGGCGTCCGCAGCTTCACCCTCGCTGCACGCGTGTGGTGACCATCAAATTCAGCATTGCGTAATCGCGCATCCGTACAAGTTTTGTGTAATAAACTATTTCTGTGCATAATTAATAAACGATTGCTGTGCATAATCTGGTAAAGCAGTGTCCGCTCATTCTCCGCACTCCGGATCCCTGTCGGGGTCGACTCGGCCTCCTCTTACGCCAATTGGCGAAGCCGGAGTTACGCCCGGCAACCGCAAATTCGCCAACAGTAAGTCTGAGAGAAATTATTGCGTTACTCGTCGAGAACTTCTGGCGCGATAGTAGATTCTATAAAATTTTTCCGGCATTACCTTTTGGGGCGGAAGTTCTTAATTCGTACGGATAATGTTTCTCTTAGGTGGTTGGTATCCTTCAAGGATTTGGAAGGGCAATTAGCGCGTTGGCTGGAGAGACTTCAGCAATACGAGTTTGAGATTGTTCATCGCAAAGGCCGGTCCATAAGAACGCTGATGGGTTATCTAGACGACAATGCGAATCGTTTGGTTGTGAAATATTGTGCCAGGGTAGAGAGGAGACAGAAGGAATAATCAAAAGAATCGGTTGCTCGGATCATTCTTATAGGGGAGACTCTTCGAGATTGGTGTAAGGAGCAGATGGAAGACGCTAGTATCGTTTTCATTTACCGCGGTAAAGACGTCGGAATACGTCCATCTCGTTTGGAAATACCCGCTGGAGATGTTTCCGCCCGGGTGTATTGGTCCTATTGGGACGCTCTGAGTTTAAGGAAGAGGTACTTTATAAGAAATGGGAAGCGCCGAATCTTAAGTCGAGCATCTTCCAGCTTATTGTTCCTCGGAGCCGTATTAAGCAAATTCTAGAGGAGGCGCATGATTCTTTCTCAGGAGGGCACTTTGGGGTCAATAAGACACTCGAGAAAATACGGAAAGCGGTTTCATTGGGCCACGTGTAAGCAAGATGTAGAGGAATGGTGTAAAACCTGTAAATTTGCGTGTCAAAGAAAGGCCCTTTGGGAAAGGGGAAGTCCCCATTACAAATCTTTAACGTTGGGGCACCATTCGAAAGGCTACAAATGGATATTCTTGGCCCCCTTCCTGTTACTACTTCTGAAAATAGGTATCTCCTCGTTATCGTTGATTGTTTTACTAAATGGGTAGAAGCTTTCCCTCTCAGGAATATTAGGGCAAATACGGTGGCAGAAGTCTTCGTTTATCAAATCATTTCTAGATACGGAGTCCCCTTGGAGGTCCATACGGATCAGGAAAAGAACTTTGAGTCTAAAACTTTTTGCGGAATTGAGGAATCTCTTTGGTATTAGAAAAACGAGAACAACTGTTCTACATCCACAATCGGATGGGCAAGTCGAGCGGCAGCATCAGACTATTATTAATTATTTAGCAAAGTATATTTCTGAAAACCAGAGGGATTGGGATCGCTGGGTCCCTATGTTTTTATTAGCTTACAGATCTTCTAAACACGAGACTACTGGAATAACTCCCGCGGAATTGTATTTTGCTCGAGATCTTAGATTGCCATTGGATCTACTTTTAGGAAGTCCTCCGAGAGAAAGGACTCAATCGGTTGGAGGTTTTGTTGAGAGGTTGAAGGAGAAATTGGATAGGATCCATTCCAGCGTTAGGAAGCGAATGGACGTGAGATCTTTGCGAGTAAAGTCCTGGTATGATAAGAAAGCGAGACAAACTCTTTTTCAAGAAGGAGAAAAAGTTTGGTTTTACAATCCTCGTAAAGTAAAAGGTAGAGCCCCTAAATTACAAACCAATTGGGAAGGACCTTTCTCAATAGTAAAGAAGTTAAATGATGTGGTCTACTGTATTCAAAGGTCTGTGAGGCATAAAAAAAAAATTGTGCATGCGGATAGGTTAGCTTCCTTTTCCGAGAGACGGTAGAGTTTGTTTAGGAATAGAGTTTATTATGGACTAGTGTGGGTCTAATAATTTGGGGGAGGTTAGTTATAATAGAAATTACGATTATTGTGTTGCGTTATTTACTGCGCGTGTTATTTTATTCTCAGGAGAATGTACGGAAGCAAAGGTGATCGTAATTCTTCACTGAGTTGGGCGAGAACTGACGCCGACGAAAGTGGAGTTACGAAGTATTAGAAGACTGCCTCTCCCACGGTTTTTTACCGTGGTTTTCCCGTGGGACTTAGGGCGAATGCCGAGGCAGGGACTTGGGGAGCTCTGAGGGGCGTCGGGTCCACGGAAAATCCCCCCCCCCCATGTCTGAAGATTTTCAAGAGGAGTCAGCGCCGGGAACGGGGAGTAGTCTGCGCTACGGGAGGATAGGAGAGGGATCGCCTGGAGTTGGCGTATTCCGAAGAGCGGTTGGGACCGGAAGAGGGACGACGTTCGGTAATCTGTGACAGCAGCCCAGGGTAGGGCAGGAGGCCGTCCTGGTACCAGAATCGCACAGTCGCCTGGACATGAAACTGCTCTTCCGGATTGTCGGGACGACAATCTGAAGAGGGAGGGCAGTGTTGCGCCCGTGCCGAGACACCCGTTGCTTGTGGGCTGACTCTGGCTCCGCTTCGCGGAAGTTTCAAGCCGAAGCGCGTCCCTTGACAACGGGACGCAATTTTGATTTATTGATTTCGGTTCGCCTGTCAGATTGTTCTAGAGATTCGAACCGTTCGTGCCGACTCTCCAAGCCTTTTCTGTATTTACGTTCCGAGTCTTAATAAACCGAGTTCTTCCTTTTGTAATAACGAGTGTCGTTATTTCCACGGTCCCGGAAGTGCGCGGTCGTGTTTGCGAGTGAGCGCGATTCTAGCGAGCGAAGCGCAACAATATATTTTTAACCCTCAGTTACCTCACGTGGGTCTGGGAAACCCGGCACGTGTTTAAAACTCGCGCCCTTTTTGAACGCGCAGTGGTGGGGACTCCGGACCCGGGGGGGGGGGGGAAGTTTGAAGGTTCTAACACTAGCCTGGCCACTTGCGAGAGTCCGTCCGGCCGAAGCAGCCGCGGCAGAAAGTGAGAAGTGGGACGATAGGGTCTCTCAGACCCAGGTGAGGTAATAGTGTAACAAAAACGATTTTTGTCAAAATACAAGTATAAGTAAATCTTATAAAAACAGTGTATTTATGCAATATAATGATAGAAAAAATATTCTGTGTTGTATAAAAAGTAAAATATTGGATTTTATTGGTTTACAGAATCAAATAATACCTAGTAGCTTAGCGTCAAGATATTCATTTTACGGCAGCTGCGACATTCTCAGGTAAACTCTAGTAAATATTTACAAAACTTTACAGTTGGATGTTGAAATATAAGTGGTACAAGTGTTTAAAATACAACAATCCCATGTGCAACGAACATGTCGCAAAAATATGTAGCACTTGCGCGTCGCAATAATATAATTTTTTTTCATGTGTCTATTTTTAATAAATAAAGTATTTTTTCATGCATTTTTATTGCATTTATTCAACATTTTTATCGATTTTATACAAAAAAACATGAATTTTTACCTCTCCATAGCTGCCATTTTGTATTAGCCATATGAAACTTTTTGAAAAATATTTTGTTATTCTTCTACATGTTTATATTTCATGCCCAAGGTCGCAAGTTTTACGATTAAAAAAGAAAAATCCGTTTTTTAGAGACAATAATATTTGATCGACTTTCTTCAAAATCATGAAATTTTACTTTGCAAAAAAAAATATACTTTTTGGATCGTTATGACACTATTTTCTTCTTAAAGTACAAATCTTGACCTTTCGAATTATGTATTATAAAACCCTTGTATCTTCTTTTAGTCAGTACTACGTCAATTTGAAAAAAAGCAAATTTTTTCGCTTCTTCAGAAAAACACGTTTTCTTTTTTTTTCAAATAACATTTACATTTTTAATTTGGAATAATCTAACTTACACAGTTGTAAATCTTTAAAAGATGTATCGATTAAAAAAAAGACGTCAAATTGATGCGTTTGTCTTAAAAATACAAGCTGGAGAAGACGCCAGGGTCTCTCAGACCCACGTGAGGTAACAAAGGATAGTAAAAACGTAAGGTAACTAAGGGTTAATAATCACACACACACACATTATCTGTCACGTACTACGTTTACGCGAGCGTTACTTCTGTAGTAACTTATATGATAATTCCTCCACGTAAACGGGAGTTCTGTAATAACTTAAATTATAATTCACCCCGCGTAAACGAGTAAATTATCATAAGTTACTGCAGAAGTAACGCTCGCGTAAACATAAGTAACGGTAATAGTAACGGTCACGACTGTCACTACATATCTCCGACCTGCTGATATTTCGCCTCTTGTGACACCCACATTCTAATTTCGTGGCACTTTGATTCTTGCCTGACGCGACCGAAATTCGGAATTAAACGATCGTAGTATTTAACGATGAGAGACTATGGTGTTACGCGCGAACGCGATATGTATTTCTAGGTTAGGATAAAGTTCCGAATAGCCCATACCTTCGATCGTTCTGAAATTTTGTATACTATTATATTTTAATATGCTAATTATGAATATGTCAATGAAAATTGGCGCAAAGGTCATTTTCTAGGTAAAAATTAAAAAAAAATTTTTTGCATATTTTTTATTTATCTAACTAACCACGACTCTCCCCGGGTCGCGTGGGTTAGGTGACGCGCTTTACAAACTTGTAACCGAGTTCCGCGTGGGTTAGGTGACGCGCTTTACAAACATGTATACTTTTTAATTCTGTAACCGAGTTCCGCGTGGTAAATTACCGGCCGAGTGGGTACCACATCCTATTTTTAGGATGCGGTACCCACTCGGCCGATATATTCGTGAACTGTACCCAAGCACTTATAACCAAGCGTCTTGATTCAAGCAGTTAGGTATCACGCTGGGAGTTTGTTTAGTTTTATTATGCGGGGGAAGGGGCTTCGCCTGCGGCGGAGCCCCTCCCCCGCCTAATTGCGTACTGTTTATACGCATGTACTATACACATATGTTTTATATATACACATGTATTATACACATGCGTATAAACAGTACGCAATTAGGCGGGGGAGGGGCTCCGCCGCAGCGAGCCCCTTCCCCCGCATAATAAAACTAAACAAACTCCCAGCGTGATACCTAACTGCTTGAATCAAGACGCTTGGTTATAAGTGCTTGGGTACAGTTCACGAATATATCGGCCGAGTGGGTACCGCATCCTAAAAATAGGATGTGGTACCCACTCGGCCGGTAATTTACCACGCGGAACTCGGTTACAGAATTAAAAAGTATACATGTTTGTAAAGCGCGTCACCTAACCCACGCGGAACTCGGTTACAAGTTTGTAAAGCGCGTCACCTAACCCACGCGACCTGGGGAGAGTCGTGGTTAGTTAGATAAATAAAAAATATGCAAAAAAATTTTTTTTAATTTTTACCTAGAAAATGACCTTTGCGCCAATTTTTATTGACATATTCATAATTAGCATATCAAAATATAATAGTATACAAAATTTCAGAACGATCGGAGGTATGGGCTTTTCGGAACTACAGCCCTAGGTTATAATTGACTGACAGCGCGCTGTCCACGCGAACGCACTGAGCAATGAGCGCATACGTACGCGTATATGCTGTTTCTTTTCAGTGTCTCTTTTCAGCAACATTGTCATGGAGGGGATCCGGTGGGACGCTCGAGATGTTCTCAAACGCCATCTATCGAGGCAAAAGCAAATGTACGTACGGCGACGACGATGACGACGACGTTTCTTAATTGTAAAATTTAACATTTTGGACTTTGCATCGTAATATCTCCGCTCGTAGGGCACGTAGCGGAAAAATAAAAACACTCTTATTAAATAATTCAAACCCAAGCTATCGATCAAGCCTACTTAGAACTTGATCCGTTCACTCGTTATTAAGATCTCAAAATCTCGGGTACTCGCAACTCGTGCATTCGCGTAAAAGAGTCATGATGTGGTCTCGCTTTGCGTGTACTTGGCGCGAGACACTACCGTGTCTCTTGATGTCCATTATTTCAAAAAGGCACCATTATGTGAGGACAAATGCCATATGCAGCATTTCCATCTTATATGTGAATTATTTGGAAAATACTCTTCAGGTAATTCAATAAAACGGGCTGATGAGTTCCGAAAGACTCGAGAGTCATGGACCGATCCAACTTGTCCAGCATATACGTGTGTAAAATGACCAAGAGAATCACATACTACTTGCACGTTGATAGAATGGAAGCCCTTTTGATTTATGTATGAGTTTGCATCTTCAGAGGGAGCTCGGATTTTAATATGTGTCCCGTCAATAGCTCTGATTACATTAGAAAAGCCGCATGATCTTTCTAATCGTTCCATTACATTCAAGACGACATGATCTCTTGGTCATGTAATAAATTGAGGTGCAACACAATGGAGAGCATATATAACACGTCTCAATGCTCGAAAAGCAGTTGCTTTGCCTACTCCAAACTTCGTCGCTACAGATCTGAAACAATAATGTACGTGTATCATATAGATTAAATAATGTGACTTTATTGTAATAAAATATGTATTTTTTCACGTAAATACCTATAAGAATCAGGAGTTGCCATAAACCAAATAGCGATAAGAAGTTGTTTCTTTTCTGGTCTTTGCTTTCTGCCAGAGAGTGCATTATTAATTACCCGCAATCCTGGACCAATTGTTTCCAGTACGATTTCAAAAGTTTTACGAAAAATTCTAAAATAACGTGATATAACATTCATTTCAAATCATTTCATTGACCAATTAGCAAAAAGGTATATTTATAATTTTTGTAAGTAATAATAATATTTTTATATGAATAAATTTTTTTTATATTTCCTATTATTTTTTAAAATAAGTATTTATATTACTCACCGAAAATGTTCTTTGAATACTGTTCTAGAGTAACTAGGAACAACTCGTTCAACATAATCTTCTATTTTTTCAGTAAAAACAGTTTCTCCGCGTGTTTCACCAACTATTACTGAATATATTAATTCTGAATATATTAATTCTAAAACGTTGGCATTAATGATTAAATTGATTCTCACGTTAATTTAAATTTCTTTATTAACACCTAAAAATCGCTCGCAATACACAGGCCGAAATATATGATTATATTAATTCTAATTCAATATTTAATGATAAAATATTTTCCAGTTTATCATCTTCGCTATCACTGGTATTGGTAGTGTCACTCGAATCACTACTAAAATTGCTGGTCTTTTTCAACATTTTTAATATGCAAGAATAAGGTTAACGTAGATAGCGACGTCTCACCCATGGTAGCATCCATTTTTTATTTGCATCAAACGCATGAAAAGCCGTTCCGTTTCCAAGCGCGCATCATGCGCATTAACGAAATGGAACGATATCAACGCGCGCAGCACATTGAATGCGATTTATACGCTCAATGCGTGAAACAGAACGCACCCCACAAGTATAATACAAGCGACTGAACATATGCCTAGACCTAAACGCGTGAGCGAAGTACGTGCTTTCGTGGGTATGGTAAACTACTGCGGACGATTTATAAAAGGGCTAAGCGCGATTCTTAACCCACTATACGAGCTTTTAAAGAACGGCATTAAATTCAAGTGGACGAAGTAGAACTGCGAACAGGCTTTTAATCGAGCAAGGGAAAACTTCAAAGGCGATAACGTATTGGCACATTTCGAAAATTACTATTAATCCTAGCAACGGATGCGAGTACATATGGCGTAAGAGCGGTTTTATTGCATAAATATCCGGACGGCACGGAGCAAGTGTTGCAATACGCATCTCAATCATTATCAGCGATACAGCAAAAGTATTCACAAATAGATAAGGAGGCTTATGCAATTCGGAATAAAAAAATTCTGTAGCCCCTCCCCCGCTTACATGTGTACTATCTATGCACATATGTCAGCAAATTACTTCTTTTAACACTGACACAAACTTGAAATTTCTCAAACTTTTTTTGTTCATAACTTTTAAATAAACAATGAGGGACGATTAAGTTATAAGGAAACGTTACTCAGCAGGATCATGCCCTTGACCACATATGTCAAGGTCGAGGTCATTGGGGCTGGCTCCGTTATTGTGCACTTTTACCGTACTGTTTAATCATGAAAATTAGTTGTTTAGAAACTCAAATGCCGAAATTGCGAAAACTGTGCCAACGAGCCGCGGTCTCCCCTATTGTCATGCAAGGATGTTATTTTAAACATTTTATTTAATTTTTGTACGTATTACTTAAAATTTCTGTTTGTTAACAAATCGAATTTCTCAAAAGTTGTAATTCCCATAACTCGGTAGGAAATCATTTGTAAACCTATGTTAATAGAAACTTTTTTTATTATTTTGATGTATACCATTCACCTTTAAAGTAGCGGGCAATCTTTTTGTTACCCTATTACGTCATTGGAGGAGACACTCGAGATATTCTCAAACACCATCTATCGATGCAAAAGCAATCGTACGGCGATGACGACGTATCTGAAGTGTAAAATTTAACACTTCAGACTGCGTCATAATATCTTCACTCGTAAAGCTCGTAGAGGAAAAATAAAAACACTTTTATCACATAATTCAAACCCTTTATCGCATAATTCAAGCTATCGATTGGGTCTACTTGATCGGTTGAGCGGTTATTGAGATCTGATAATATCGAATATATCTATCACAATTTAAAAAAAATATTTCATTGTTCTTAATCTAAACAACCTTATGCTGCGCGATAATTAAAGCCTCACCTGGTTTTTCACAATCCCTTACATCACATAGGTCCTGCGGTACCAATGGATCTGTTGTATAACACCATGTGCCAGCGATATTGCGCGAAGGATCTCTACAATAATTATTGGCATCTCGTACACTACGTTCGGGATAAAGACTGTCATTTAAATAGGCTCGGTCGACAAAATGAACAGGTTTGACAATTATAAATTCTGATTGTGATAATAAATTTGATAATGATGGTTTTATAAATGATTGCGATGGTATCGATAAAATATGTTGTTTCGTCGTCAAATGATGTTTCCAGCGAGAGTTTGCACGAAACGATCTTAAAGTCCTAAGAGGAAGTCTTTTCAATGACGTGTTCGATCTCTGTTCAGAATCATAATTGTTCAACCATTTGGCACAAGTTCGGCCCGAACGAGTCGTTGATAATGTGCCTATGTAATCATTAGCAGTTCCTGCCATTCGACATTCTGTGAAAGAAGTGAAAATGTATTTAAGCTCAAATCAAGTTTAATAAAATATATTATTAATGATAGGATTAAGGTGATGCTGGAGTCGTCTGTTTTACCGACATTTCTTTGTAGTCAAGTAGCGTCGTATTAATTTGACAGAATTAAAAATCCTTTTCCAGAATTGCAGTACATATATCAATGATTCGAGGAAACTTCGATTTTACATAGAAAACGAGAAAAAATTAGGGAAGTACAGATTTCCTTATCTACTTTTATCCTAATATGGCGTCTCGAGTTGCGGCGAGCTGTCAGCTCATCACAAGATGTGTTTCATATAAGAGATATACCATTGGTACGAACGCGAAAACAAGTTTCCCTGGATTGCACAACAATAAAAACATCTATAAACCCCTCAAATCAAGATTTAGAAGCGTAATATAAAAGTATAATGTCTACCCAGATAGCCAAGCGTGATAGAGCATATTGAGCAAACTAATGCATTGCATGTGTTTTCATATATTTGCTGTAAATTTGCTGACATCGAAATAGAACACGTTACAAATACAGCTACATGACTGCTTATACATGCAATCAGTTGACGCAATTTCAAGAGCAAACGGTCCGCAATATTGGTACGTTATGTTGTCTGCAACATGTAAGCAACATGACAGCAATGAATAATTCATCGTTCCATCGTGAGCATCATGATGCAAACATAACGGCAACAACACATATATGTTACGCTCAAACACCGAAATCGCTCAGTGAGCGAAAAAAACATCCACAACGCGTTGTGGACGGTGCTGATCGTCCACAACGCGATGTGTGCATTTGAGAAACTTCCACGACGCGTTCTGCATAACTTGATATGCTCACAAAGCGAATTTACTTGAGAATTTATAGGAATAACATAAAATTAGAAAACACAGAGATGAATTACTCAAATAAAACGTATTTATTACAAATAAATCAAACTATATTAATTATTAGACTCCAGGAACATAATTATTACAGCAATTTGATAACATTACTGTTTAGGAACGTTGTTGTCTACGAATATAAAATAAAACAAAATGATATAAAACCAAACAAAAAAACTTAGAAAATAGTACAAAAATTAGGTAAATCTGAAGAATAGTGACCTCCTCACTGATTTCGTTGAACTTAGACTTAATCGACGCGTTTTTGCGTGAAACGAAAGAATCTGGCAGAAAAAAATGTCGCTCTGCCCCGCGAAGCGAAATATTAAACGTAAAAGTTGACAAGAATCAGGTTATGATTCCTGGAATACCGACGAGATGTAGCGACTACGAACATGCCCTGTGGCCATATGCGCATGCTCAGTGGCCGCACGCGCATGCAAAAGTGCGCGAATTTGAAACGTATGTATACTTATAATGCATATCACTTACAATTTGCTTTCAGTGATGAACATATCTTATATAACATATCAAAGTACATGCGTGGGCGGGGGGGGCTTCGCCCTCCCTACACCTCTCCCCCCATTGTGTGAGTAAACCTAGGAGTGTGGACGGGGGGGCTCCGCCCCCCTTGCACCCCCCTGTGCATTGGGCGGTGTGGGTTGGGTTGATGGGTGGGCAGGGGGAGGGGCTTCGCCCCCCCCGCACCCCCTCCATGGACACGCCTTCGGCGTGCCCGGGTAGGAAACGTATTTCGCTTTAAGCGTGAGCGAGGGGAACTTCGCCCCCCCTGCACCCCCCATGCACGTGAATCTCTCTTTGTAACTTATAATTTATAAAGTAAGGCTCACGTGCATGGGGGGGGGTGCAGGGGGGGCCAAGCCCCCCCCCCCCGCTCACGCTTAAAGCGAAATACATTTCCTACCCGGGCACACCGAAGGCGTGTCCATGGGAGGGGTGCGGGGGGGGGGCGAAGCCCCCCCCCCCTGCTTAACCATGGTTCTAGGAAGAAATCTCCCCGGAAAAATCCTCCCCGGAAATAAGTTCCCGGGAAAATCTCCCCGGAAAAAATCTCCCCCGGAAGAAATCTCCCCCGGATAAAATTTCCCCCGGAAAAAATCCAGTACTACTGTATTTCAAATTAAGACGGCATTTTTAAAGGCCGTTACACTAGACTGCGCTTTATTTGGTGCTTGTATATGTTATTATTCGGAACCGTCAACTGATTGTACTGTGTTTACTCATCGTCAGCAATATCACCTCGAATAACAGTAATCAGTCTGTTGTAAGTACTGGTAGCGATATTATCGTGCACCATGCCGCTCAAATTTGTAAAAAGCAACAAGGGAAAGAATCAGCTGATTGCTGATGGTGAATTGTATTACAAGCATGGAGAGGGGTCTAATGGAAAAGTTATTTGGCGGTGTGTGCAGTATAAAACCGGGTGTCGGGGGATTTGTCACACGTCGTCGGAGTTACGCGATGGTACGTAAAATAATGTACTTAATAGCAGTATCGAAAAATTGTCATTACTCTTTTATTTTTTGCTTATTATAGGCATTATTTTGCATCAAACTGAGCACACAACTCACACTCCTAACGCTGCAGCAGTTGAGACAAAGCGCGTTGTTGCAAAATTACGGAAGAAAGCGGTGACAAGCAAGGAAGCATCATCGTCGTTAGTGGCGTCCGTGCTGGGTACGGTGTCGTCTCCTGTTGCTGCACAATTACCGAGTGCTGAGTCATTGAGTCGGACTGTCCGAGGAATCCGTCAAAGGAACAATCCTTTACCGCCTAATCCCAGGAAGAACACATTGTATGAAATACCAGAACACTTTCAACAGACATTGAAGAGCGTGAAATTCTTGTTATTCGACTCTGAGGATATTAACAACAGACTGCTTATATTTGCTACGGAGGATAATCTGCAGGTGTTGCGAGGATGTGACATATGGTATTGTGATGGTACTTTTAAAGTAGTGCCTGAAATATTCGACCAACTGTACACCGTACATGGGGAGGTGAATGGCAAAGTTGTGCCTCTTGTATATGCGTTATGCCCTAATCGACGCAAGAGAACATATCAAACTCTGTTGCGGGTTCTAAAAGATGCTATTCCCGGGGTGGCCCCAAAAAATGTAATGTCGGATTTTGAGATGGCATTTTTAAAAGCCGTTACACTAGAATTTCCCGAATGTGAAATCAAGGGGTGTTTATTCCATTTCGGGCACTTTGGCGTAGTATACAAGATCACGACCTTGCGCCATTGTACCGCGAGAGCAGCCGCGTAGCTCGTAATTTGCGAATGTTATTCGCATTGGCATTCGTTCCTTCCTGCGATGTAACTTACGCGTACGATGCTTTGCTACAGTCGAAATTTTTCACGGATAATGAGAAGGATTTGAGAGGTTTCCTCGATTATTTTGAGCACACTTGGGTTGGCGTGTTAGGTCGTCGTAAAGTACGACGCGGCGCAATGTTTGATGTTTCTTTGTGGAACCACTACTCCTCAGTGATGGTGGCTGTTGCTCGTACCAACAATGCAGTGGAAGGATGGCACCATGCACTAAATCGGAGAGCAAATGGTTCGCATCTCGTACTGTGGAAAATGATTGAGTTGCTTCAAGCAGAGCAGGGTCTCGTCGAAGCTCACATTGCGCGCGCGAATGCTCACGCTCCTGCGAATAATAGAAACAAGCGCTACAAAGACAACGATGCGCGATTGAAGAGTCTCGTTGCAGCATACAACCGACAGGATGTGTTACAATGTTTGAAGAATGTCGCTGCCAATCTGTCGTTATAAAAATGTGTTATGAATTATGTGTTATTTATCTTTGTTGTTAGTTATGCCGATTGTATTACGTTAATTGCGCTTTGTTGAATGCGTTGAAATTCCTGAGGAATGTTGCTGTCAATCTTTCGTTGTATTAAATTATCATGAGTTATGTATTTATTGTCTTTGTTTTTAGTCACGGCCCTGCGGGTGGCTCCACTATCATTAAACTATACACATAGTGTGCCTTGCAAAGTACGTGCGTGGGCTTTTCACACGTGGAAAGTTGTAAACCCATGTGGCACCTCGGTTTTTGCTGGGCACGGAAATTGTTTCCGGGGGAGATATTTTCCGGGGGAGATTTTTTCCGGGGGAGATATTTTCCGGGGGAGATATTTTCCGGGGGAGATATTTTCCGGGGGAGATATTTTCCGGGAGAGATTTTTTCCGGGGGAGATTTTTTCCGGAGAGATTTTTTCCGGGAACTGATTTCCGGGAGATTTTTTTCGGGAAACAAAACGTCGGTTACGCCCAACCATCAACCCAACCCACACCGCCCAGTGCACAGGGGGATGCAGGGGGGCGGAGCCCCCCCCCCCCGCCTACACTCCTAGGTTTACTCACACAATGGGGGATGCAAAGCCCCCCCCCCGCCTACACATTCTGCTTTTTTGCTCCCTTTCCTTCCCTCTGTTTTCCTTTGAATGCTCTTCCTCCCTTCTTCCTTCTGTTTCGTCTCCTCTGTTTCCTGGCTCTCCTCCCTTCCAAACTCAGCGTCCCTTCTACAAAAATCATAACAGATTATTAAACAAAACAAATGACACATACACCCAACCGTAAGCCATCTTAAGCCTCTTCTCCCTCTTTCCTCTCTTTCCTCCCTCTCCTCCAGTCTGCTCTTCCTCTTCTCCTTCGCTTGTATCTCCTCACGCTTTCCTCCATGCCTTCCTGTCTTCATTCCAAAATATCTCTTTTCCATTGATCCACAGACGGCTACTTGTGGCTACCACCGAGTTTCCTAGCCTTCTTTCCTTTCTTGCCTTTCCCTCTATCCTCCATCTCACGTGTCTTTCCTCTCTTGTCAGTTCCTCATCTACGATTACCCCCCATCTCTTCTTCATTTCCCACCGTTTATTAAAAAGCTCCTTTTTGTCTTCTTCTTCCTCCATTTCCACTAACAGTAATTCCTTCATTCCTTCTCCTTTTATTTCTACCACACCTTTAACCTCCGCCTTCCTATCCAACGCCATCTCCGCTATAATTTCCATGAATTCTTTCCTTTGTGCTAGTCCTGTTCCTTCTAATCCACTCCATATAAGTGATCTCTTTCTCTTTTCTGCTCTCTCTCTCTCTCTTTTGGCTCTATCCTCTCTATGCGCTCTCTCTCTCTTTCGCTTCTTTCTCTCTCGATTCTCATTTTCTCTTCCCTTCTCTTCATCATCTCCCGTGCACTTCTCTACTCCCTCTCCGTGCCTCTTCTATTCCACTCTTCTTCTCTTTCCTCTTCTCTTCCTTCTTCTCCATCTGTGCTCCCTCTTCCTCTCCTCCTTCCGCCCTCTTCTTCCCTCACCCTTCCTCTCTCCACCTCACTCCCAGTCTCTCCTTTCTCACTTTCCGTTCTTTCGCCTCGCTTCATTCTTTCCGTCCCTTCGTCTCCTCGCCCCCGTTCCTTTTTTTCCTCCTCTTCACTAGATCTCCTTGATTTTTCGCTTCTCCCCTCCTCCTCGCTTGTCACCTCCTCCCACCAACTTTTTCTCCATCCTTTATACTCCCATCCTCTTTCTGCACGTTTCTCTCCTTCCCGTTTCGGTCTTCCATCCTCTTTCATTCCTTTGCTGTTTTCCTCTTCCTTTTCTTCCTTCTCCTTTTCATCCCTTTGCTTCCCCTCTACGTCTGTCTCTCCATCGCTCTTCTCCACTCTCCTCTTCTCCGCCTCTCCTCGTCCTTCGCCTTCTTTACTTTGGCTCCCTGCATCCTGCCTCCTCTCCATCCTCTCCAGCCGCCTTATTATCTCCCTCATTTCCTGCTTGAGTTCTTCTCCTTCCCGCTTTATTTCCTTCAAGATTTCCTGTCTCATTTCCCTCAGTTCCTTCCTAATTTCCCTTTCCCAGCCATCCTCTTCCCTCCTCTGTCTTTCTCTCATCATCCTCGCACCCTTTGTCACTCCGCTATATTTCTTGCCTTTTCCGCTTCTCCAATCCGCGGTCCCCCCTACGTTCGTATGTACTCCCACCGTTCCTCCTATCATCTTCCACTGTTCTCCAGTCTTGCCTCAGTCCGCTTTTCCGCTCCTTTTTCCCTTCTTTCCTCCTACAAGAGTAAATTTATCAGATTCTACTCTCCTTCTTTCTTACTCTCTTTCTCCCTTAACCTCAACATGTGTACGTGTGCATGTGTGACACCTGCCTTCCCTCCCTCCTGTCTCTCACTTCCTTCTCCTTTACTTACTTTTCTGCTTCTTTTACCTCCGCCTATTTCTTTTCTTCCTTTCTTCTACTTCCTCGTTCCTCTCTTCCCTTTACTCGCTGCTTTCACCTTCCTTCCGTCTTCGTTTTCCGCCTCAATCTCAGTTCGCGTGTCGCCGAGCTTTCCTCTTCTTCAATCGACCCGTCGTCCTCGATCGATTGCGCATCGATCTCCCCAGCAATCCCCCCCCCCCCCGCCGCTGCGATAGTCGATCCCTCCTTCATCGCCGTGTGCGCAGGCCCCGCGAGCCCCATGTGCTGCGCCTCGACGCCCCGCAGTGATGCCAACCCGCTCTTTTGGAGGGGCCGGCACCCCCCGCCGTCTCAGCCCCAGCCGGAGCCCGCCATCGCCTCGCTGCTTCCACGCTGTCTTTCCGACCAAAGTGCCCCCTCTTCTCCTTGCTGTTTCCGGTCCCATTCCTCGATGTTCGTCCCTCTTCACGTGCCCTCTCTCCTGGCCTTGCCTCGCTCCGACTTAACCTTACTTTCTTCCGTGTTCTCCATCCTGCTTTACTCCAATTCTCTTACACCTCCGGTTCCTCCTCTATGTGCTCGCCTTCCTCCGTCCCTCCTTTATGTGTCTCTTCTCTTTCCACACATTCCTCGTTTCCTACTCCTTTATCCTGTCAATAATTCCTTCTCCGAGCAACCACTCGCCTCTCCTACTCAACCGGAAGTCCAGTGGAAAATAATTATTAATCTTTTCAATAATAAATAAATAATCTCAGATAAATTACTTATATTTTAAAAATTATTAATTGGTTGAATATAAATAATTTAATTATTGCAGTTAAATATGGTTTAAAAAAAGGTAATTATGAAGGAGAGGGGTTTCCTCACCGATTTGGCTAAAATTTTAATTTTGTGTATTTTGGTGCGTAAAACATAAATCTATAAGTTAAAATTGTATTTCTCAATTAGGAAAAAAGTTATTAAGTACTAAAATTAATAATTGCGTGGTTAGAATATTTGTCATACCGATATGATGTAGACGCACATGATAATGCGTAGTGACGTAAAAGTACATGAAATTACAATAATAATACAGTATAACGGCAACCTGTCCTATAATAGTCTGGCGCCTTACTTTAATTATGTGCTATTATTTGACTTTGTATTTATTATACTTTGTATTTATATAGACTTTTCAATATACTAATTATTTTCTGCTTTAAAAAAAGCATAAACTCTATTTCTGTTATCTTTTTTTAACTGTATGGTTAAGCAAGATAATAGAAATAGAGTTTATGCTTTTTTTTAAGCAGAAAATAATTGGCATGTTAAAAAGTCTATATCAATACAAAGCCAAATAATAGCGCACAATTAAAGGCATTAGACTATTTTGAAAGGTTGCTGTTATACTGCACTAGTACTGTAATTCCATGTAATTTTATGTCACTATGCATGATCATATGTGTCTACATCATATTGGTATAACAGACATCCCAACCACGCAACGATCAATTTTAGTACTTAATAACGTTTTTCCTAACATTAAGAACGACAGTTTTAACTCTCTCTCTCTCTCTCTCTCTTTAAAATTTAATAATAAAGTATGACTGTATAGTGATAGGGGACTTTAATATAGATATGATGGTAGATTCATTTTACACAAAGAAATTATTAACGGTAATGCAAAGCTTAGGGATGAGGCAGTATGTTGATTTTCCAACGAGAGTTACAAAAGATAGTCGAACGATGATAGATTTAATTTTTTCGAATAAGGAAATAAAGGTACAAGTGAATGAGAAACCTAGTAAATAACGGACCATGCATGGCTAAAAGTAGAATATAATATGAATAAAAAGAGGAATAAATATAAAGAATTTAGAGGCAGGGACTATAGTAAATTTAATGTAGATGAATTTCTTAGAATAATGGAAGAAAGAACTGAGCAAGGTCAAGGGCTAGATATAAGTATAAGGGCGGAGAGATTTGTTAATAGTATAGTAAGTGTATTGGATACTGTAGCACCTAAGAAAAAGTTTAAGATTCCGAAAGTATGGGAAGGGAAAAAGTGGTACTCAGATGAAATTAGAATAGCAGTAGATAGAAGGGATGAGGCTCACAGTAGAGCAATAAGCACAGGTAAGGAACAGGACTGGGAACATTTCAAGAATGAAAGAAATGCAGTAGTAAAACTTATCAGGGCAAAAAAGAAGGAATATTACGAGAATATGATAGATAATAATATAATAGGAGGGATCCTACAAAGATGTGGAAAACTTTAAAAGAATTAATTAAGGGGGAGCAAAGGGGTTCAGAGAACATTGATAATGTAGATTTTGAAATATTAGAAGGCATGAAAGAATGCAATATAGCGGATAAATTTAATACATATTATGTAAAAAGTATTAGTAACATTGTGCAATCTATTAGTAATAAGGAGATAAAAGGCACAGGTAGGAGATCTATTTACGTAATTGAGAATAAGGGAATTATGGAAAATTTTGAGCCAATTACTGTAAGAGACCTGGAACAAATTGTTAGGGAACTACCACGGAAAAACGGAACAGAGGAAGGGATAAATAGTAATATACTGAAAATGGTGCTACCGGTAATAAAAGATGAGTTTGTAGGGGTAATTAATGATTCGCTTAGGACAGGTAAATTTCCAGAAGGATGGAAAACATCCACGATAATACCGATACCAAAGGTAAACAAACCAAAAAAAGCGAGCGAGTATAGACCGATTAATATGTTACCGATATATGAAAAAGTGTTAGAGTTAGTTGTTAAAAAACAGTTGGATAAATTTATAGAAGATAATGAAATACTAACCGAATACCAATCGGGTTTTAGGAAACAGCAGTCGTGTGAGACAGCAATTCAAAGTTTGATCGAGGAATGGAAATTGATAATTGAGGAGAAAAAAATGGTAGGAGTGTTATTCCTGGATCTCAGGAGAGCGTTTGAGACAATTGATAGAGTAAGATTAGTGGAAAAATTATATCAGTATGGAATAAGAGGAGTGGTATTGGAATGAATAATATCGTATTTAAATAATAAAAAGCAGCAAGTTAGATTCAATGATATATGTTCTAAGATAATTGAGACAATATATGGCGTGCCACAGAGATCCGTATTAGGACCTCTATTGTTTATTTTGTATATAAATGATATAAATAGAGGTATAATTTTCGACCAAACTGGCAAATTTTTATTTCCAACAACGCTACGTTTCGACAGGAGATTCCTGTCCTTTTCAAGCGTGTGTACTCACAAGTATCGATTCATCAGACATAATGTCCAAACTATGTCAGATCTACAAACTAAACAACAAATTTAAGAGCTCCGCAATAATAAGAAAAATATAACAATTCTATAAATAATGTACATTAGAGACTTACATAGTTGTGAGTTGAATTTAAGAGATAAAACTTATTAAATGGCATAATTCGTTAACTCTGAGCCATGCTGTGGTAAAATCCAAACTAACGAACTTTGTAAACAGACCAGTAACGCCAATAACAAACTAAGTCATGGAGAGGGAGGTGGCGATGACGTAGAGCGATTATATTTCTTTTATAATATGTTCGTAGAGAACATTAAGGTTCTCAGTGTCCTTTTGTAAATTAATGGTGTCATCACATTTTTTTATGAAAAACATCGCCAGTTCCCTCTTTCTGATCTGTCTCTCTTTATGAATTATTTCAGGTTTTTTCCAGTCAAAATCATGCCCGTAACTTATTCGATGCTCGCTCACTACGGAATGATTGCTGGTGTGTTTTCTGACATCGTTTTGGTGCTCCCTAAGACGCGTGCATAAATGTCTTTTTGTCTGCCCTATGTATGTGGCCTTGCAGTCTTTACAATTTATCTTATATACAATTTCGGTCTGTCTAAGATCATCTATTCTATCTTTGCCTCGTTTAATTATGCAATCAAGTTTTTTTGGAAGTGTGAACAAGGTGGTAATGTAGAGATTTTTTAACGTACGACTGATGCTATCACTCAACCCCTTGACATATGGCAACGGCATGCATTTTTTTAAATCAAAAATTGTTTGTTTGTCAGTGGGACTGTTCTGAGTAGTATTGCGTGTTTTTAGAATGTTTAAACGTTTAGAGATGTGTTTTTTAATAAGCGGTTTAGGAAAGCTATTGTTAATCAAAATTTGTTTAACTATTTTAATATTTTCGTCTTGGAATTTTACGTCTGAAAGTAGAATGGCGCGGTCCACTAAACTGGTAATAGTATTTACCTTGTATTTAAGCGGGTGATTGGAATGGAAATTTATGTATCGTCCTGAGAACGTAGGCTTACGATACCAATTTGTTATTAATTTGTCACCATTCCTGATAACCGTCGTGTCAAGGAAGTTGAGTGACGCATCCTTTTCAATCTCATACGTGAACTTGAGTCGAGGATGATACTCATTAAAGACTTTTAAAATTAAGCCCACCTTTGTTTTGGGGACAACTGCAAAAATGCCATCCACATATCTAAAGAATATCGGAATATCGAGATTAAGGAGCTTGAATAGCAATGCGTCTCGAGGTCATCCATAACAATGTCAGCTACATCCGGAGATAATGGAGATCCCATAGGACTGCCGAAAATCTGTTCGTAAATTACCGCGTTAAAACTAAAACTGGTGGAAGATAAAATGAGGTCCATTGCATGTAAAAATTGTGGTAAATTGAGATCAGTTTTCATTGAGATAAAGTTCCACCTTTTTTCTATTCCCTTTAAAACCAAATCCTTAGGAATGTTTGTGAACAGTGCCGTAACATCAAGTGATATGAGTATTTCATCATCTTTGATTACCCTGTTGTTAATGAACTTCGCGAACGACCAACTGTCTTTTATGTTAGATTTAGGTTTTGGGATTGAAGCTTTTAAAATCTTTTGGAGGAGACTAGCAACATTATACAGTGGGCTTCCCAACGTTGAGACAATGACGCGAAGAGGGAAGCCAACCTTATGAACTTTCGGCAATCCGTAGGCTCTCGGTAGATTTCCGTTAGTACAGTTAAGTTTCTTATAAACATTATCACTGATGATGCCCCCATCACGCCAAGATTTAACTAATTCATTAATTCTGGAGGTAATTTTGTTTATCGGATCTTTCTTCAAAATCTTGTAAGTAGTCTTGTCACCAAGCATTTCTGTCATTTGGTTTACATACATATCTTTATCCAAGATGACAGTAACTTGGCCTTTATCAGCTTTTGTGACGAGGACATAAATGATATAGTTAAAGTCTGTCCGGAGGGAAGTATATTTAGATTATTTGCAGATGACACGACCGCAAGTGTAACAGGAGAAAGTTGTGAGGAATTAGAAATAAAACTAAATATGGTGCTCGGTATACTCGAAGAATGGATGAATGTGAATATGTTAAAAATGAATGCAAATAAGACCAAATATATGATAGTTAGAAGTATAAGGAAAGAAATAAAAACAGACATAATTGTAAAAAGTTTGGATGGAACTGTAACAGAGCGTGTCGAGATAGCGAAACATCTGGGTGTAATGATTGATAGTAAACTCCGCTGGGAGGATCACTGTGATTATATGTTAAAGAAAATAGGGAAAAAAGTGAGTTTTCTGAATAGAATAGGAAATAATATATCGGTGTACACTAGATGTACTGTGTATAAGTCTATCATAGCGCCTCATTTTGAATATTGCACAACGTTGCTAGTAGGGATGGGCGAAACGCAACTGAATCGACTGCAAGTGGCACAAAACCGTGCAATGAGAGTCATACTACAATGCTCGCGATATACAAAGGTAGAATTGATGATGCAAACCCTTAAGTTTATGAATGTAAGACAGAGGCTAATGTACAATGTATGCACTTTTATTTTTAAGATAGTAAGAGGCATAATGCCAAAACATTTAAGTAATAGAATAGAAATAGTAGGAGATGTGAGTGGACGGCAAACGAGGCAGGCTGAGAATATTAGAATTCAATATCGCAGGACGAGAAGCGCACAGAAAAGTCTATTTTATGAGGGTTTGAATATGTATAACGCCCTACCGATAGAAATTAAGCAAAGCAAAAGAATCAAACTATTTAAACGTAGGTTAAAAGAATACTTTGTACCTCATGTAGAGGAATTAATTTAAGGATATTTTATGTAAAAAATAGCCGAGAAGGCTAATAAAGCTCAATCAATCAATCAATCTCATAGATTTATGTTGTACGCACCAAAATATACAAAATTGTGAAGTTTCAGTCAAATCGGTAAGAAAGCTCCTCTCCTTCATAATTGCCTTAAAAAATAATTATGTTAATGTTATGTATAATATTTCCAAACAATAATTTAATTATAATTATATTGCATAATCTTAAATCTTACCTTGTTAAGAATTTCATTACCAAAGAGTTCGCCATACTGTAGCACGCGTATTACACGCGGGGCCCTATTTGTTGCGCGCGTAGCCCAGCATAGGCGGGTGTGGTAGGGCGGCATGCGGGCCCGGCAGAGCGAGCGTTGCAGCGACACGCGACGGATTGCAAGCTCGGAAACTCTCAATTGTAAAGCGTATAAGCAATAAAGAATACGTTTCGAGTAAACCCGGCGGCCTACAAAATCAGAAGTGGGATAGTGAGTCCGTCGTTAGCACTGCTGTGTGCGTGCTAGAAAAAGAATTTGCGTCGGTTTCGCTTCGGCTGTGTGCGGACGAATACGCGAAAAGCTATCTGTCGCTAACACTGCTGTGTGCGTGCTAGAAAAAGTCCAGTGCGGTGGACAAAAGAGAGGGGCGGTAAGTCGCGTCGGTTTCGTTTCGGCTGTGTGCGGGCGATTACGCGAAGAACTATCGGCAAAGGAAGTCCCGGATCGGCAACGATTTCATCCCGCGTACGAACGATATATACAGTTTTCGCGAAAAGGCGCAATAGCGATACGGGCGTTGAGAAAGATGTACTCGCCGCCCGTGCGACAAAGATAGCCGATCGTACCGGCACGAACAGGCACGCGTCGGGCGAGGAAAGAAAAGAAAGGCGGGACGGTGCGAGCGCGCGAGTGAGACTATCGAATCGGGCGCGTAACGAAGAAGTTTCGAGATGGATCCGAATACACTCACCGTAGAACAACTAAAAATGATCCTGCGGCAACGTCAATTGCCTGTAACTGGACGAAAAGCTGAATTAATTGCCAGAATGCAGCAGGCGGATCCTTCGGGCGCATGGATGAAGGAAGCGACCCAGCAGCATCCGGAGGACGACGACGACGAGGAATATGATCAAGAAAAAGGGGCAAGACAGGCGAGAGATGACACGCTACCGGCGAATGTTACGGTACGGGCGAATGAGAACATAGCCCGACGAGAAGCCGAGTTATTGGATAGAGAGCGCGATCTAATGCAAAGAAAGATTGCGATCTTGCGTCGAGACAACGACATGTTACGGACGTCGCCGAGGAATAGCCTGTTTACGGTCTCCCGGACTCCACTCAGCATCAAAAACGTTTGTGACCTCCTCAGCGAGTACAATGGCGCAGGCGATGACTTTGAGCGATGGAAGACTCAGGTCAACTTGCTAAGAGATACGTACGAGCTCGACGAAAATGCCGCGAAGATATTAGTCGGCTCGAAACTACGAGGGAAGGCAGCGGATTGGTATTCCTCTATGGCCGAGCATTTATCTATGAGAGTGGATAGGCTGCTGGAAAAGATGGGCGCGATGTTCGATCAACCAATGAGCAGGCTGGAAAGAAAACGTCTGTTTGAAAATCGAGTGTGGAAGAGAAATGAGTCTTTCAGTGATTATTGCCACGATAAAATAATTGAAGGAAATAAGGTTCTGATTCCAGAAGAAGAGATGGTCGAATACATTATCGACGGAATACCCTCGAAGGTTCTGAAAAATCAGGCGAGGATGCAATCCTTCTCGACGGTGCACGAGTTGACGAAAGCGTTTCGTCAAATTACGTTAGAAGCACCGGACACCTTTCAAGCTCATCGTGAAGGCTCGAGTCCAAAGAATATGAAGCTCAAGACCACATCTCCTAAAGAAGCTTCGAGAGGCAGCCCTAAACCAAAAACGAAAGGTCTAGTGAGATGCTACCAATGTGATGAAGTGGGCCATTACGCGAAGGACTGTCCTGCGGCAAAGGAGAAGCACAAGGAGACGAGCAAGGACAAGAAGACGGAACGGGGCAACAAGAAGGCCGAGCGTCAAGTGAGTTTGGTCGACGGAAGCGAGCAGTCAGCCTCGGAGAAAAGCGAGTCCGAGAGTGATGACCAGCCAGAGGAAAACGACAAAATCCACTTTGTGGATACGCACGGAGAACTTCGAGACGAGTTCCAGAGGGTGGCAGTCCTACGAGTCCGAGAAGGTGCACCATTCTCATGTACAGCCAGGATAGACACTGGATGCCCGATTACTCTTATTCAGGAAAGTGTAATAAATATTAAAGACTTAAAACCTGCAGGACAGGAATGGAATAGATATCGCGCTATTAATAATTCCAAACTCCTAGTGAAGGGAGTGATTAAAGCCAATCTCACGATGGATGGCTGTAGTAAATCGGTATCTATGGGCGTAGTATCGGACAATACGATGTCTATTCCATTACTGATAGGTAGAGACACATTAAAATTCTTTGACTATCGCTTGACAAACAGTCCAATGTTAGATAAGGCAGTGAGTGAGATATTGTTAATTTGCAATGATTCAAATAACACTGATGTTAATGTAAACCCTGATCTCCCACCTAATGTTTGCGAATTGTTTAAGGATACGTTCATCAATTATTATGTAAAGCCGGTTAGGCCGGAGGTTCCTGAAGTACAAATGGAAGCTACGCTGGTCTTAAAAGAGAATAAACTGGTACAGTTTGGTCCTAGGAGGTTAGGTTACGCGGAAAAAAAAAAGCTTCAACAGATACTGGACGATTTATTGAAACGGAATATAATCGGAGAAAGTGTTTCAGAGTATGCCTCCCCAATCGTGCTAGTTCGAAAAAAGAATGGAGTGATTAGGATGTGTATAGACTACCGTGCAGTAAACAAGCTGTTGGCGCGAGACAATCATCCGATGCCTCTGATCGACGATCAGTTGGATGCGCTGCGAGACGAACGTTTTTATACAATTCTGGATCTAAAGGACGGCTTCTACCATATACCGATGGCACCAGAATCGATAAAGTACACTGCGTTCATAACTCCGTGGGGTCACTTCGAGAGCCTAAAGTTATCATTTGGCCTTAAAGTCGGATCCCAGGTATTTCAGCGATTTCTGAGTAAAGCTTTGTCGAAGGTAACCGCGCCGGATCCGGAACCTGAACCGGTGCCTGAATCTTCGGAACCGAGTAATGAGGTATTGTCGAAATCGATTGAGCCAATTACGGGGTCCGAACCCGTGACTGAACCGTCAGCGGATCTAGAAACGAATAGCGAAATCTTATCGGGATCAACCGCGTCGGTGCCGGATTCCAAATCCGTATCTGAGCCTCATCTCGCGGATTTTGAAGAGATTTACGTTGGCAACTATATAGATGACGTAGTAATCGCAACCAAAACATTAAAAGCGCATATCGATATGTTAAGAAAGGTCTTTACGGTCTTAGTCAATAATAGGCTCGAGTTAAAACTGGAGAAATGTGTTTTTATGTACACAGAGGTGGAGTATTTAGGCTATAAAGTATCCGAAAGGGGAATACAACCCACTGACAAGGGTATTAGGGCGGTGCAGAATTTCCCCAAACCCAAGACGGTAAAAGAAGTCCACTCCTTTGTTGGACTGGCTTCATACTTCCGGCGGTTTATCAGAAATTTCTCCATTATCGCGAGACCGCTATATAATCTTCTCAGGAAAAATGTTGCTTTCGAATTCGGAGAATGTGAGAGAAACGCATTCATAACATTAAGAAGTAAATTAATAGAAGCACCAATCCTAGCTGTATATAATCCAAAAGCCAGCACAGAGCTGCATTGTGACGCAAGCATGCATGGGTTCGGAGCAATTCTGATGCAAAAGCAAGACGATAACAAGATGCATCCGGTATTCTACTTCAGTCGGCGAACCACTGACGTGGAAGCTCGGTACCACAGCTTCGAGCTGGAAACCTTAGCCATTGTGTACTCTTTGCGTAGATTCCGCATTTATTTACAAGACATACCTTTTGTAATTGTTTTAGGCTGTAACGCAGTCACGCAAACGTTAGAAAAGCGCGATATCAATGCCCGTTGCGAGGTGGAGTCTCGAACTGCAAAACTTTGATTTCAAAGGAGTGCATAGGCCTGGCTCCAGGATGGTTCATGTCGACGCATTAAGCAGACTTTCGGAATCTTACTAGTTGATGACAATCCATTTGAGTGGAACCTCACCGTTTTACAGGGTCAGGACCCTGGAATCAGGGCTATTGCACAGAGACTCGAAGCGGAAGAAGATCCGCAATACGAATTGTGTAACGGCTTAGTTTATAAGAAACACGCACGAATCTCTTGTTTCTTGTACCCGAACAAATGGAAAGACACGTTTTATTCCGTTATCACAATGAGATGGGTCACATCGGGTCGGGCAAAATGATCGAAATCATTCGGCGTACGTATTGGTTCCCACGGATACGCGAGAAATGCGAGGAGCACGTACAACACTGTTTAAAATGTATATCGTTTTCGCTTGTAAGCGGTAAACCCGAGGGATACCTGTATCCAATTCCGAAAGGAAATCTTCCGTTCGACACGATCCACATCGATCATTTTGGACCGGTGGACAATCGAGTATCGTTGAAAAAGCACATTCTAGTGATTATAGATGCTTTTTCTAAGTTCGTCAGACTACTTCCTACAAAGACTACTAATGCCAAAGAAACCATTTGTTGTTTGCAACAATTCCTTCAAAGTTACAGTAAGCCCAAAATAATAATCATGTCCGACCGCGGTAGTGCTTTTACATTTCTTATTTCAGTTAGGTTTATAATATAGGTATTAAGATGCCTCCTAAAAAAAGAAGTTTAATTGGGAAAATTTCTACTGATGCGAAACGAAAAAGGATCGAGAGGGAAAATGAGACATCTTTACAAACGAAGGCCAGAATAGCCGGAGTCAGAAAAAGGTTCTTAAATTTAAGGGCAAAAGAGACGTTTGAGCAAACTGAAGAAAGACTTGCCTGTCCAAGAACAAGGACCGCTACTTACAGGACAAATGAGACTCACGAGCAAACTCAAGAAAGACTTGCCTGTCAAAGAACAAGGATCGCTACCTACAGGACAAATGAGACGCACGAGCAAACTCAAGAAAGACTTGCTGGTCTTAGATTAAGGGCATACACAACTAGAGGTTTTGCATGGCAAGATTTAAAACGCGCAGCATTTGCCTATAATCCAAAGGAAAATTTAGAAAATTAATTTCGTCCGCCAGTGATTAAACAGCAAATATTAATTTATTCCTCGATTAACTGGCATAAATGTACAAATAAGCACTACGTTTCGGCTCTTGGTTCGAGCCCTTTTCAAGTGCAGTCTAAAACGAGGTAAAAACAAAGATATAACGCCGTACAAAAAAATATAAATAAATAGAATTACAATTAAACAGTTAAATTGAAAGCAATACCTATGTCATCGAAATGACTCGTCATCAAATTAATAAACCTTCCTGCGTTCACGAGCATGTTCCTGCATGGCCATAAATGACAGCTGCGGAAATTTATATTTAAAGCGTGTAACGAATTGAGGAGAGAATGCGAAGATCAAGAAAGACTTACGTGTTTAGTAATTACACAAATTAGCGCACGGCAGATTCTCAGATGCGACATGTTACTTATATGCGAGTACTTCAAAGACTGAGCGAACAACGAAGGGATCAAGGTTTCCAAGAAAATAGAGGTGGAGAGATAAACAATTAAACTGACGCAATGACCCTGTCGTATACCGCGTTTAAGTTCTCAATGTCTTTCTTCATATTGATAGTGTTGTTATGTTTCTTTATAAAGAACATTTCAGCTATCTCTCTTTTTTTCAGATTGCGTTCTTTATGCAAAACTGTCGGATCTGACCACTTAAAATTGTGGTCATTCTGTATCCGATGCTTACTCACAACCAAGAAGTTACTGTCATGTTTTTTGATGTCACTGAAATGTTCCTTAACTCTCGTCTCAAGATGTCTCTTCGTCTGCCCAATGTAGGAAGCCTCGCAATTCTCGCAATCAATTTTATATACTACATTAGTTTCTTTCTCTATCGCGAGTCTATCCTTGCCTCTCCTGACGACAGCATTGAGTTTTTTCGGTATCTTATATACCACGTCAAGACCGACCCGCTCTAACGTACCACGTATGCCCTCGCTTAAGCCTCCTACGTAGGGGATCGCCACACACCTACGTGCATCAAATGTGGTATCGCGCTCCGTGTTGCTACTATTCGTGTCAATTCTATTTTCTAATTGTCTCAATCTATTATTGATGTGTTTGTTGACCAACCTCATCGGGAAGCTATTATTGATAAGGATATCTTTAACAATATTGATGTTAGCGTGATGGAAACGCTTATCTGACAACAGAATAGCATGATCAACTAAATTATTTATGCTATTGATTTTATATTTAAGTGGATGGTGCGAAAAGTAGTTGATATATCTCCCCGAGAAGGTTGGTTTCCTGTACCAATTCGTAATTAATTCATCACTATCCCTAATTACAATGGTATCCAGGAATGGCAACGAATTGTCAGTTTCAATTTCGTGGGTGAATAAGAACACCAGGTTTTATGCCGACATTCAAAGTGCAGGGCCAAGTTTGCCACAAGGTAGGATCATTACTGCCACCATCCAATGAAGAGTCAAAGTTTCTATAGATTTTCTTCATGGGTGATGAAACCGCACAGGCACAACAGAGATGTTCCAACATTCCAGAAACTCGACAAAATATAGTTATGCACTTGCAAAAATTCTTACACTATCACAATTCCTACGTGAAACTATTCAAGACAGCATTGGAACGAATGTTAACAGATGATTACCGAATTGTGATTAAAGCTGACAAAACTCCAAGAGGAGAGCATCAAAGGAGATTCAATGCACCCACAATTAATGAAGTTGCAATTGCCATTGTGGGTAACGAGTTTGACCGCCGCGATATTGTCCTACAGAAGAGAAACAATAGACTCCAGAAAGTATCAGAAACTCATAGATCCTACGATGCCCTCCAATACCCGATTATCTTCTGGCAAGGCAATGACGGATATTACTTTGGGATTCCTCAGATTGATCCAAAGACAGGCAATCAGCATCCAAGAAAGAAGGTCTCTGCCATGGAATTCTACGCCTACAGAATCATGAGCCGAGTAGGAGATAAAAATCATGTGTTAAAATGTCGTCAGCTGTTCCATCAGTTCGTTGTGGACATGTATGCCAAGATTGAGAGTGAACGATTGCTCTACATCAGGATGAACCAAAAGAAACTTCGCGTGGATGACTATGTTCATCTTAGAGATGCCGTAGCAAATGATGCTAATCCAAATGACTTAGGAAGATTGATAATTCTCCCTGCAACCTACATTGGTAGCCCTAGACATATGCATGAGTATACGCAGGATGCAATGGCGTCAGAAAGTATGGACGCCATGATCTCTTTGTGACCTTCACGTGCAATCCTCTATGGCCAGAAATCCAAGAGAATCTAGAGGCAGGTGAGAAAGCAGTCGATCGGCACGATATTATTGCGAGAGTTTTCAACCTAAAACAAAAAAAAATAATGGACGTCATAACGAAAGGAGAGATTTTTGGAGAAACACGATGCTGGATGTACACAATCGAATGGCAAAAGAGAGGCCTTCCGCATTCCCATATCCTTATTTGGCTGCGAAAAAAAATCAAACCAAATGAAATTGATACGGTCATATCAGCAGAATTGCCAGATCCCCAACTAGACTCTTTACTGTTTGATGTAATAAAAAAAAACATGCTCCACGACCCATGTGGTGCACTTAACAGGAAAGCTCCTTGCATGATGGATGGCAAATGCACAAAGAAATATCCTCGGAACCTGCTCCAGGAAACCCAAACAGGACAAGATGGGCATCCTTTGTATAGAAGAAGAAAGCCAGAAGATGGTGGATTTACAACAAAAATCAAAATGCGCATTGGCCAAAAATATCAGGACGTGGACATAGACAACAGATGGGTAGTACCATACTCTCCACTGTTGTCCAAAATGTTCCACGCGCATATAAATGTGGAATCTTGCCAGTCTGTAAAAACTATCAAGTACATCTGCAAGTATGTAAACAAGGGAAGTGATCAGGCAGTTTTTGGGTTGGAACAACGAAGAGATATTGTTGATGAAGTTGAGAATTATCAATTAGGAAGATATATCAGCAGCAACGAGGCAATTTGGCGAATACTCAGTTTTCCCATTCATGAACGCTATCCGACAGTTGTTCATCTCAGTGTACACCTTGAAAATGGTCAAGGAGTATACTTTAATCAAAACAATTTTCAGGAGAAGCTAATTCAAGGGTCATCAAAAACAACATTGACAGCATTCTTTGAATTATGCAAGGAAGATCCTTTTGCCAAAACCATTTATTATTGTGATGTACGCGCTACTGCACTTGGGATGCATCTGAAAAAAAGTTCCAGCGACGCAAACAAGGAGCTGATGTAAAAGGACATTCAGGAGTAAAATCCATTGATGCTCTTGGGCGTGTATACACTGTTCATCCATCAAATGCAGAGTGTTTCTTTTTGAGAATGCTGCTCCACATTATCAAGGGACCAACATCTTTTGGTGATTTGAAAATAGTGAACAATCAAGTTTGTGAAATCTTCAGACAGGCATGCCAAAAAAGAGGACTGTTGGAAAATGATGAACACTGGGACATGGCATTGTCTGAAGCAACTGCCACCCAATCACCAACACGCCTGAGACATCTCTTTAGCATTTTGCTGACCACTTGCGCTGTCTCAAATCCACTTCAATTGTAGGAAAAATACAAAGAGAAATTAAGCGAAGATATTCTGTGGAGAATAAGAAGAGAAAAACTAACTTTGCAAATTAACAATCCAGTATATTAGGTTCGTCAGTACATATAAAAATAACAACTTCAAAAATTACTCGACCCCACTGGCCATTACTTCTTTATTCTTCCTCTTCACAACGTTTCGGCCTCAATCAGGCCCTTTTCAAGTGAAATGTTATACATCAAGCAACAACTAAATCACGCGTCGCCAGACGCCGCGTCCAAACCACATCGTGCGCACGCCGAAACAAGAAACGAATATGTCAAACTAAAAATATCAAAAATAAAAACCAGAAGAAATGTCAGAATTAAAACGTAGAAGCTTACATAATTGTTGCATCGGAGGAGTGAGATTGTAAAACTCGCGAACATCGCTAGCGTAACCGTGAAGAAACTTATTTTCTCCACACGGTCCGCAACGTGCCATATTCAAAGTCGCACTGACAAGAATCATACACAATGACGAATTACATTACAATTAAGTCGTGTTCCCTAAATACCGCAGGACAGGCTAAGATCAAACAAGTTACCGTGTTCTGAAAGTATACAAAGACAAACCGAAATCCTACACAGCCTCGATGACTCGATCGTATATTGCGGGCAAATTCTCCGTGTCTTTTTGGAGGTTGACCGCATCTTTGCACTTCTTGATAAAAAACATTTCAGAGATCTCCCTTTCTTTGAAATGTCTTTCCTTGTGCAGAACTTTCGGATTGAGCCAATCGAAATCGTGATTGTGCGCGAGGCGATGTTTCGTAACAACCGAATGGTCGTTATCGTGCCTTTTAATGTCATTTCGATGTTCTTTTACACGTGTCTCTAGATGCCTCTTAGTCTGTCCAATGTAACATGAGCTGCAGTTTACGCAATCAATTTCATAAACTAGTTTAGTCTGTTTGAGAGGCTGCAGTCTGTCCTTACCTTTTTAATTACGCAATTTAACTTCTTCGGGACTGTAAGAAGTGTCTTAAATTTGACACCTCTCATTGTACGCTCAATATTCGCACTAAGACCTTTAACGTACGGTACCGTCATAAAATCGGCGAGATCCCGACGCATACCGGAGTCTGCACTTGAGTCAGCTGAACTATCTCTTTTCTTTAGCTCACCGAGCCGGACATTAATATATTTATTGAGAACCTCAGCCGGAAAACAATTATTTATTTAAAAGAATTTTTCTGACCGTTGAGACATTGTCGGAGTGGAACCGGTGATTGGAAAGCAGAATGGCTCTATCCACAAGATTCCGTATGATATTAACCTTATATTTAAACGTTCGAGAAATAATTAATATACCGTCCCGAGAATATCGGTTTTCTGTACCAATTAGTTATTAAAGAGTTGTTTTCTCGAATCACAGTGGTATCCGAAAAATTTAATACGCCGTTTGTTTCCAATTTATACGTGAACTTTAACCTGATGTGATAATTATTAAATATTTTGAGTAGCTCATCGATTTTCGACCGTGGAACCACCGCAAAAATGTCATCAACGTATCTACGGTAAAAAGATATAGCAAAACTCATTTGCAGACAGTGTGTCTCCAGATCCTCCATAACCAAATCCGCAAGAATCGGGGAGAGGGGAGATCCCATCGGACTACCGAAAATCTGCTCATAAAATTGTCCGTCGAAACAAAAGCTGGTGGAACTCAGGATCAAGTCTATCGCGTACGTGAATTGAGGAAGACTAAGATCGGTCTTCTTCGTGATATGACGCCATCGCTTCTCTATTGCTTTGATGACAAGATCTTTGGGAATATTAGTGAAAAGAGCAGTCAGTAGTAAAGCAAAGCCGGTTCTGGCTCACTTTTTGGTGGGGGGATGACGTCATCGGTGTGGAGGGGATGACGGTGTGGAGGGGGAAGGGGGGGGTGGCAGGGTGTGGTAGGTGGCAGGGGGTGGTGGGTGGCAGGGGGTGGTGGGTGGCAGGGGTTGGTGGGTGGCAGGGAGTGGTGTGTGGCAGGGAGGGGATAAATTAAAAAAAAAAAAATAAATAAGAAGTTAAATAGATTAATAAATAGATAAATTAAAAAATAAATAGATAAATAGATAAATAAATAGATAAATAAATAGATAAATAAATAGATAATTAAATAGATAAATTTAAAAATAAATAGATAAATAGATAGTTAAATAGATTAATAGATAAATTAAATAAATAGATAAATAAATAGATAAATAAATAGATAAATAAATAGATAAATAAATAGATAAATAGATAAATAGATAGATAAATTTATAAATAATTAATATAATTTTTTTATAACCTAATCTTCGATAACATAATTATAAAGCTCGCCTTTGTACTCATATCTGTGTGATGGTACCCCTCGCCGTCGAGATCCCCTCGCCCCGCAGCCCGCGCGGAGCACCACATATTTATGCTGATATTTAATTTTAGAAATTACATCATTCATTCAGTCATTAAAAAATCCATTTATTTAACTCTTTTACATAATATTTCATACTTCATACTTCATACACGACGACCCGGCATTAATAAAGTAGAAAGTTTCCAATCTGTTCGCGAAAAGATACACGATATTTGGCGCGAAACACTATCGTGTCTCTTGACATAGTCAGACAAGACATTCACCGGATATCAGACTCCAGATAGACACATGTGAATATTTTTCCTTCATCTGAGCAAAGAAGTCGCCATTGCGATCATGCATTACATGAATCGCTCTCAGTTTAGGATGCTGCTCGAAAATTGCGGAACTAGATAATTGCCGCAAGTATACTACTTTTACATCTTTACTCAGTGTCAGCTCATTGATATCGTCATGGTGATCCACCAAATTGATTTCTTCCAAGCGTTGACAGGAAGAAAACAATCTATGGAACAAATCTCTATAGAGTGTGCCATCATTCCTGTAACAAAAGCCATACTATTACTACGATTCAATCGCAAAAGGAAAAAAACAACAACTGTTAATGATGATTGCAAGAGATGTAAATTTCGTAAACATACAAATTTCAATAATAAAGAATATGATAATATGCATTTAAAAATATAGCACAAACTTACATCCATAAAATACACAGTTTTCGCAAATTTTTACACTCACAGAGGTCATCAATATTTCGCGATGAAATAATACCTCCCGATATATCTAAAATTTCCAAGTCTGGACACGAATTTCTTAACTGCATTGTAATTGCGTCTGCATCTAGATCTTCTGTTACACCGCCGGGGCAAAGTAAGACACGCATTCATTGAGTTTTTTGCAATATTTTACAAACAGGTTTAGCTGTTCTAAATGTCATTCTAAGGTCTAAATGTTCTAAACCTTTTACGTTGCGAATGTTCGAGAGACCTTTGTCCGTTAATGCGTTGCCCCAATATGCAGCGAGATCCAATACTAAAAATAATATATACATATATTGGTATCACATCCAATTTACCCGTAATCTTAACAATTCATATTTATAATATTAAATTAATTTAATTACCTTTCAAATTTTTACATATCCTCGAAATTTTAAATAAAATAAGGTTATTAACAGAGTCGCAGTCTCTTAACCGCAGGTGAGTTAAAAACCTGCCAAATTTGTTTATCAATCTTAACAAATGTGCAACAGAAAATCCACTTGATGTTAAATCCAACTGTTTTAAAAATTTACTTGTGGGTGCAAAAAAAGATATTATATTATGGATGTGAGTAGAATTTTTATATTGTATATTACATAAATTTAAACATTTTAATTTGAAGAGACTACGATCCCGTGTTATTCTTCTGAGACGTTTATTTACTGCATACATGTGACTCAACGACCTCATATCTAGGTTTTTTAATATTTTTAGAATTATTTCATCCTGCAAAGATAAAAAATAAAATTTCAATACATGAGATTGCATATGGTGGTCGCGTGTACCCCTACCAAAGATAGCACTACACTAATTAACCGCGTTTTCTCGCGAGCGCTCGACCACGCTGACTTAAGTATGTAAACAAATTCGACAACAATATTCATTACCCCGATCGACACTCTCACCGACGATCACGTCAGACGACATAAGCTATAGGCGAACATGTACATGTGGAGAGTCATACCATCGTGATCCGCAGAGAGTCAGTCACATGGTATTGTTGAGGACTAATATTCCACACATCCAACCATACACTACCACTCTCCACAACTACATATGTTAGCCCCAAATACATTTCGAATACTTACAGGAAGTACTAATAAATTCTTGCAGAGTGACTTCTCCTTAATTACTGATGGCAGTTTGATATCATCTCTCGTATTATACTTTGTATTATTCAAATGATGATTCCTGTGATATTTCTTATCCTTAGAAGATATATCACTGTGAAAAATATTAAAACAAATTAATTTTAATTGTCATGGATGAGGATATACTTGAAATGTTAAAATTTTCCATATTAATTGCACAGCATCTAGCCATGTAGAATACTTTGAAGAGCTGGACATAAAATTTGTTTTTAAAACAACAATAAATATGTGTGAAAATTTTCAGAAAGAAACCTCAAACAGTTTTAAATTTATTCTATTTTTAAAAATCACCTCCAAAACAGCATTCTAGACAGGGATACCCCCCCCCCCCTTAAGAGAATAAAAAAAGATTGAATATTACATATAGTCAATTATTATAATACCTTTCACAAATACTACAATATTCAAGAAATTTCTTTTGAAGATCGAGTATATCCAAGTGGGCATTTTTAGGATCAGGTGTCAAATTGTGAATATCCTGATGGCATGGATACATGCAGTTGATGCGTTTTATCAGATTAGTTAAACTCAGTTCAGGTTCTTTTGGACAGATTAATTTTGACGTCCCTATCAATTGCACGGCATCTAGCTGTGATGAATACTTTAAAACGCTGGACATAAATTTTAGCCTTATTGTTTTGGTTTTAAAGTTGCATGGATGCGATAATGGTGGAGAAAATATCCTCGATGTCACAGGAACAATCTGACGCTGCCCACTCCATAATAAAAACCACCGATCATCAGAATCTTGAGCCCAAATTTTAGTTACGTATCCAGGATTATATACTTCATATATAAACACTCTGATTGGATATACAGCTTCGTGAAACTCGAAATCTTCAAAACAGAAAATTTAATTATAATCCTTTCTGAACACAAACGTATCTTCTTCAACAATATCTTATTTAATTAAAATCAATTCAAATGTTCTATATACATACCAATATAATTATAACGGCTGTTCCTATGATTTTGTGATACATAATAATCCTGCCATGGGGATCCCGAGATATCGAAACCATAAGTTCTCTGTGCAAGAAAGTTGTGCAAAAGTTAGATTACATTCTACTAAACAATAACACACGTAATAATATCATCAGAAAATACGTACCATGACTAATGTTTTCGAAAAATCTCCATAATTCGGAAAATTGGTAGGTATTCCAATTATATTTCTAGCTGTTTCGGCTAAACTTCTATTATTAATATAACATCCTGTCGCAGTGGCACCATTCACAAATTGAGAGATGAAATCAACACGATCCATTATATGCTATATCTATTATAATTATCCCACAATTAAAAATTATATATTATTATAAGTTTATCTTGTACGCTCTTATGATGTCAGACTGATAATCGAAGTAACATATTTTTGTTCATTCATCAAAGTATTAACAGGGTTGGCATGTTTTAAACAATTTGTTTAAAACTGTCTGATTAAAACTGATTTAAAACAGTGGACACTGTTTTAAACATTTTTGTTTTAAACAGTTTTAAACTACTGTTTAAAACTGTTTAAAACACTGCAATTAAAAACATGTGATTATTTCGAAAAAATTGCAAAAAAACAAAAACTAAACTTTTATTTAGTTTTTTATCTATATTATTTGTGTAGCATATAAATATAAAGATATATATCAATCAATTAATCTCTATTTCACTCCCCTTCCGGGGTTGGAAAGGCGTTTTTTTCAGTAAAAACGTTCCCAAAAACCTTTACAAACTCTGCTATACAAATAAAATCATATACATTATACATTCAATCATTAATCATATACATTTTATATCTATAATGTAATTTTTCTTATTTCTTCTTTCCCCGACCTGGTCATTGAGCGACCTCACATCTCATTTCCCTTCTCTTCGTCTTCCATCCGGCACCCTTCTGGTCATCTCTTTCAGCTTCCTTTAATTCCGCACTCCTCTGACTTCCTCCTTTCTGTCGCTGCTCTTCCCTTTTCTTTCCGGCTCTCTCCCTCCTCTTGTTCGATGCCTTCCTTCTTTCTTATTTTACGTTCACTCTGCAAATAACTGCATTAAAGATTATTCTTACATTCTTACAATCTTACCTCCTTCTCCCCTTTCTCTCTCTTAATGCTTCTCTCTTTATCTCCTTTCATCTCTCCTTTCCATCCTAAATTTCTCCTATTCTTTTTTCTTCCTATCTGCTTCGTCCTCGTCCGTATCCATAAGGAGATTCTCCTCCATCCTTTTCGCTCTTTCTTCTTCCGTGGTCCTCTTTGGCCTCCCGCTTTCCTCTCCTCTCCTCTCTTTTCTCCTTTCTTTCTCCTCTCTCTTACCCTCGTTTCCACCGACTTGTCCTCGTCCATTTTCACCCTCAATCCGCTCTCTTCCTTTCTCTTTGAATCCAATACCTTCCGCTTATCCTTCTCAACAAAAATCATCTGTATTATTCTCTAATCTTTCTGACTAACTTGCCGCTGTATTAGCCTGCCTTCTTCTTCTCTCCAGCTCTGCCATCCATTTCTCTCCCTCTCCTTTACTATTCAGTATCCTTATGATCTTCTCGCCAATTCCTTCTGGCTTCTCCTCCTCCTCCTCTCCTCTTGTGCACCGCTCTAACACATGCTCCCATGTCTCTGGTTCTGCACTACATATTCTACAGTTTCTTTTCTCTATTGGTTCCCAATATCTTCCACCTCTCATCTCATTACCTAGCCTAAATCTCGCTATCCTGATCATGGACTTCTCTTTCCCTTTTTCCTCTAGGTATTCTGGCCTTCTGATTTCTGCTATCTCCCTGTACCACCTGTTATATCTAGACTCTCTGACTCTTTCATCTCTCTCTTGACTCTGAATGTCTTTGTCTCTTCTTGTTATCTCCTCTATACTGCCCCAGCCATTTCCTCTTTTCCTTTCTATCTCCTCAGTTGCGTATCCTCTTTTTTCATAGAAGCTCCTTCTCTCTTCTTCCCAATTTGCCTTTTCCTTCCTGACATTCCCTTTTATTTCTTTCCAGCATTCTCTTGCAATCTCATTTCCCTCTCCCCTTTCCAGTTTTTCCTCGTATTTCATCGCCCTTTTACCAGCACTTACTCTCATTCTGTCCCTCTTGGTTTCCTCCCTTATCATGTATCCAGGGTGTGCTCCAGTCTAGGCCCAATGTCCACCTTATATACCTTTCGTGCATTCTTTCTATTTTCTCTCTCTTTCCATACCCACACTTCTGCTCCATATAAAGCTATGCTTGCTACCAGCGAATAACTTAATTCGTATAACTTAATTCTTCTTATCCAGTCTCCTCCAAATAACCTTTTTCCTATTCCCCAAACCTGTTTCATTGCCATGGTAGCTTTCCTTACTCTTTCGTTTATATGCGCCTCCTGTCCTCCGTTCTTTTGGAATGTGTAGCCTAGATAGCAGACCTCCTTTACTTCCTCTATTTCTTCTCCCTTCCATTTCCATTCCATTTTCTTCATTTTACCTCCTCCCTTCCTGAATCTCATTACCTTTATTTTCCCTACATTCACTCTCAGCTTTTTTCTGTCGAAATATTTCTCCAGTCTTTTTATCATCCTCTTCATCTCCTCTTCATCCTCTGCTATAGCTACTATATCGTTTGCGTATGCTAACGTCCAAAATTTTATTCTCCCTACTACCACGCTTCCATCTTGCCCCCTCCTCATTGTTTTCTCTAAGTCTGCCAGCAGTAGTATGAAGAGCATAGCGCTCAGCGGGCATCCCTGTCTGACTCCTTTGACCGTCCAGAAGCATGATCCCTTTTCTCCTTTCACTCTTACCACGCTTCTTGTCTCTTCGTACAGATCTTCTATCCTAGTTCTCAGCTGTTCACTAATCCCTTCTCTTTTCAGTACCTCCCAAATTTTTTTCTGTTCACGGAGTTGAATGCTGCTTTCAGATCAATAAATGCTGCCACTAGCTTCCCTCTTTTTTTGCTAACAGCCCTTCCAATTACATAATTCAGTGCGTATATATTCTCCATTGTACCCCTTCCTTTCCTGAACCCTGCCTGTGTTTCTAGTAATATTCTTCTTTCTTCCGCCTCCTTCTCCAATCTTTTCGCCAAAATTGCCGCGTATATTTTGTAGCTTGTGTTCATTAATGTCACCCCTCTGTAATCTTGTGCTTCTTTTCCTTCTCCTTTCTTTACTATTGGTACTATTATACCTTCTTTCCAGTCTTCTGCTATTTCTCCTGTCCTCCACGCTGTATCACATACCTCCCATATTTTTTCTTTCAATCTCTCTCCTCCATATATCCATACCTTATTTAGCAATCCATCCGTACCTGCTGCTTTTTTTTCTTTCATTTCTTTAATTACTTCTTCCACTTCCTCTCTTCTTATTCCTTCCTGCTCCTCTTTGCTACCCATTCTTTCCTCTCCCATCCTGTCTTTTTCACGCGGTTTTACAGTTACTCCTTCCAATAGCTCCATGAAGTGTTTATTCCATTGCTCCTCCGTTATTTCTTCGCAAACATCTTTTCTACCCTTCCTTTCTCTGTTTATAAATCTCCATACTTCCTTCTCGCTAGTTGCTTCTCTCGCCTCTTTTATAACTCTCTCCCTTTCTATCTCTTTCTTCTCTTTTATTTTCTCCTCATATTCTTTTTTCTTTAGAATGTACCTCTTTTTATCTACTTCTCCCTTTCTCCATTTAACTAGTTTCTCTCGTGCTTCTCTCCTTAGTCTTACACATTCACTATCCCACCATTTGCTTTTTTTCTTTGATCTCTGGTCTTCTCTTATTTCTTTCCAAACAGCAGCCTGTTTTACTGCGTTCTTTATTCCTTCCAATATTTCTTCTATGTTCGCACCCTCTATTCTTGCCTCTTTCATTCTCTCCTTGTAATTTTCCGTTCCTTCTTTTGACCAATTCATTATTCTCTTTACTCTTTTCTCCCCTTCTCTTCTCTCACCAGTTCCTTTTACCTTCAATATTACGGGCTGGTGATCAGAATCAATAGCATCTCCAATCCTTATTTCCTCAGTTTTCTCCCAAATTTCCTAGTTTCCAATTATATAATCTATTACCGATTCACCTCTCCCTCCTATAAAAGTGAACTCTCCGTCTTTGTCTCCCTTTGTTCCGTTCATTATTCCTAATCCTTCTATACACAGAGAGGTTAGATTGACATGTAGACCTTGCGTTTTGCGAACTGTGGCCTATGTATACCGGGCTTAACGGCGCGCCTTATTTCTCACAGCCGCCGCCGTTAGCGTTTTTAATTTTTTAAATTTTAGCAACGTTATTTACATATTTACAGTTTAATGCTACGCTAGCGAAAAATTTAAATGCCTGACATTATTACTTATGGATGCTCCGCACATATTTTATTTTAAATTTTCTTGCATAGATCAAAGCTATCAAGTGTTTTTTTTGCTTGTTTAAAACATGTTTTTTTTGTTTAAAACATGTTTTTTATACCTTAGTTTAAAACACAAATAAAACATAAAACATTGTTTTAAACAAAAAAACAATGTTTTTTGTTTAAAATAAAAAAAACATGTTTTTTGCCAACCCTGAATGTATATCACACAAACGCTATTTGTGTGAGCCGAACAATAGGGTAACTCAGGTATATACATCACACCTAAGGACAACGCAAATACTACTGCAGCTCGACGCATCCCTCGTTATATACCCTTTACTCTCTCCCACTCCAACTGAATCTTGAAAGATCATTTCTTCCTTTGTTTTGGATTTCTTTCTTTGTTTTGTGTACTGCATCGTGAAAAATAGTGTGAAATAGATACATCTACGCAACCACCCCCCTTTTCCAAGAAAAAATTTGTTTATGGCACCATGAAACACGAATAGTTCTCGAGTGGATAACGTATTATAAGAAAGGATATTAATAAAGATATCCTACATGTATTTCATATTTCTAACATTTAATATATTACATACGTCTTATATATTTTTATATATTTAATATTTTGTATTTAATATTTTTTACATAGTTTATTTGTCATATGTTTTAAAAGAACGATCTGCATGAATTAAATCACATTGTCCATGTATATCCATGAATTGTATGATCCATCGAATCCCAGCCATTTCACGTAGACCTTGTCGC